>JAVTVY010023349.1:0-85234 GCA_036873755.1 Hanleya hanleyi
CCGATAAGCCCGGGGACCGATATTAGCCCTTTGGGATAGGCTTGATAAGGGTTTTCCTCTATTGTAGGGGTAAAGTCAGTGTTCCGCTTTTTATATTTTCGAGACAAATCCTCATTTTACATACACCCACCCATGACTTGCAAAATCCTTCCGTAGGGACCCCAAGTCCCCGACTCAAATGAATGGACGGCATACAAGTCAGCACATGCAGTCTTAATCACTTGACCGCCGCATGATGGGAAAAAATCAGATACAAGTCAGTACATGCATTCCATATGGTCCTGGAGGAGCGCTTCACTTTGACACCTCACTCGACCCAATCGGTTCATGCAGCGTATTTGAAGTCTGGGGACTAATTTCTGTCCGCGGAGGCAGACCGCATCACCGTTAGACCACATCACTGCGAAGAAATACATGCCCCATGCACTTGACCATCACGTGACCTCCACATGACCTCCACATGAGACGGCGTCCTTTCTGAGACGGCTCACTTTTTTGCCGGTTTTCGCCGGTACTATAATGCACTTGACCTCGACGCTAGATTATTACGCCAGGTCAATGGAACCAGATCTGCTCGCTATATACTACTGACAAGTGTTAAATATTTCAAATTTTCGGTGCTGATCGGACTCTCCGTGACCAGTCTTCGTCTATAAGCAATTCCCGCGTTCATACTCATCATAACATAGTCTTACAACATTCATCGCACCATAAATTCGAGCATCCATAAAACAAAAGAAAACTGGACAATGGAAAATAGTATATCCATTGTCCTATCGAGTGATTCGAATATGTAACCAGAGAAAGGATATTGGAATATGTAATTGAGTGACTTAATATTTTACTGAATTTGACCACGGCATGGCTGAAAAGCAAAATACCATTCTCGTACACTTGTGTAAAGTACAGAACAGACTTCGATCGTTATTCCTGTATTTCTACTTGGGTTTCCGGATAAGTTGAATGTACATGTATGCAGTCGCCCAGAAATTACAGGCAAACTCTGCTAATTATTGCTCCATAATTGATTAGAATGGAAGAAATCCTGTGAATTTCTCTCTGAAAGACTTGCTCTAAACTGCTAAATAAATTCTTCCATTGTGGCTCGAAGAATATACCCGGTCACAATCCAGAAAAAAGGAATAGTTATGTGTCTATAGAAAAGTGTATATTATCTGTTGCAGAGATTACTCGAGTAAACCATTTTGAAATGAATCACTCGAAAAGACAACAACGGTAATTGCAAGTGATGTGTTCAATTTTCGGAAAGCTCGTCGAAAGCAGCAGAGAATAAATAGGTGTATTTACCTTCTGTTAATTCGCGTACTAATGTTGCCAGTTCTTTAAATCACCACGCGTGGTTTGTCGTCGGAGATACATAGCTACAAGAGCGTTATGTTTGTTTATAGACGTGCAATAACCTCCATAAGCACGTTTCAAATGCTTCGTAAATAAACGACAGGACGGGAGGAGAAAATAGTGAACTAAGAGACTATTAAATGCGTGTACCATCACGCTCGTAATATACGTTCATCATTATTCGATCATATGTTATATTACCTGAACTTAGGTGACTTTCTGATGACGATTTATCTTTGATGATGAAATCTAACGCTGCTGCTGTACTTTAAAAATGCACGTAACTACCCCTGGCATGACCGAAGAAAAACAGAGGTGAACTATGCTGAAAATAGACAAATATCATGGATAATGATGAATTGGAAATCAAATTAACTGGAGAAAGAGGGTGCACTATTGTCAGTGAAATATTCCACATGGAAACAAACCTACGCTACGCTCTTCTTGGTTAGCAAAACAGCTTGACAAATACGTTGTTAGTTCATATACTAGTACTAGCTAAACTACGCCAAAGAACAGTTAGACAGCAAAGATGCAGGCGAAAATGGTCTTTTCATATTTCACTTCGTTGAATCACGAAGATTGCTGATGGGTGAAGGTGTTTAGGTATTCGCGACTGCTCGGCCCATTCCGTCGAAGTCATGGTACCTCGCGCATTAATGGTGTAAGGATTTTACAGCTTTCAGCTGTAAACCGTGATCCGCCGCACGTGACGCACATCACATGCTATAGGATGTGTTTCCGCTCACATAACCCTCGTTGTATTTCTCCCTTATCAGGGGATAATAACATGAAATGGATATTCCCTTGATTCTACCTGCGAAGGATCTCTTCTAGTTTGAGGTGTTCCTCCTGGTTTTCCTTCCTGAGCTGATTTCCATGGTAACAGAAGTCATACAGCTGACATGCGCTGTTAGATACTGTGCTTTTAACATGGATGCCAATATGGATTCCTAGCAGTACGGTACGAGTTTATTTCCTACATTATCCGAGACCATGTCGAGTGGGTGTTTAGATATATCAGTTCGCTGTGAACAGTGCACGTTCATGAACATCCATCCTATCAAGAAACAGAATCCAAGGTTCCCGAAAAAACATCGGAATACTCCGTTCTGTGGCAGTTGATGGAGTACTCAGATGTTCATCAGAGTGGACAATTAACGGAGTCATCTCCGATGAACTGTTTCAACGGAGTACTCCGATGTTTTTAAGGACTACTCCAGGGCATACCACTGATACAGGAAATGACTTTGTCAGAAAGGGCTACCTCCCTACTCGTAATGGAGTATTTTCACATTTCTACAGAATTAATTCGTTATTCAAATATTTGTCGCATTTAAACGCAAATATTTTAACAGGTTGTACAATGCCACCAGGATGTTACTGTGACATTTGCATTGCTATGCAATCACAGTGAATCCTATCTAAACCAGCCACATCTGGGACCAATATGACAGTCAGGTGGAAAGTGTTCCAGTTTGTCTGCACATTTGCAATTTTTTTACCTGCGTTGGTTTGGACAGGGTTCACCTTATTTTCATGGATCATCACAGTCTAGCAGGCAAGATGCAGACAGACTAAAATGTTAATAAATCATGCAAATTCAACAAACATTTTATTACAAATCTTTCTTATACTTAATAACATATCAAACTTGCATGATCAGTTTGTTGTGCATTAAAGATGAAGTATGTACTCCTTAAAAATGTACCATGTGGACTAAATTCATTATCCACATTAAGCATCAAGTATGCACACACACAATGCAAAATATCCACAGGTCGTCCAGTCACAGTACACATTACTGCTGAAGCAAAATCCATGCCTCAATTGGCTTTTGTTAAGATTCATACAGTCATGTCACATGAACAGGTACAATAAAAGCGTACCTGACATACAACACATATCACGAATCGTTAGATTCTTGGTATGTGCTTTAGAATAGGTTAACCGGAAGACTATACTGTGAAGTCATGTGACTGTCAGTATGTCGGCACCTCTTCCCACTTATATGTGTTCTAATTTTTACCTGTATATGGCGAGATTCTGCTGGTGTCAACTATGCACGTTCACCAACATCCATCCTGTCAAGAAACAGAATCCAAGGTTCCCGAAATAACAGCGGGGTACTCCGTTCTGTGGCAATTGATGGAGTACTCAGATGTTTATCAGAGTGGACAATTAGCGGAGTCAACTCCGATGAACTATTTCAACGGAGTGCCTCGATGTTTCAAAGGACTATATACTCCGTTGTTGGGACATACCGGTCATACAAGACTCCACTCCGTTGCTGTCTGAAAGGACTACTCCGCTACTTTTAATGGTGTATTTGTACATTTCTACAGAATTAATTCGTTATTCAAATATTTGTCGCATTTAGACACAAATACTTCTCACAGGTTCTACAATGCCACCAGGATGTTACTGTGGCATTTCCATTGCTATGCAATCACAGTGAATCCTGTCTAAACCAGCTACATCTGGGACCAATATGACAGTCAGGCGGTAACTGTTCCAGTTTGTTTGCACATTTGCAATTTTTTACCTGTGCTGGTTTGTACAGGGTTCACCATATGTCCATGGATCATCACAGTTTAGCAATCAAGATAAATTCATCAAACATTTTATTTCAAATCTTTTCTTATACTTAATAATATATCAAACTTGCATGGTCAGTTTGTTATTCATTAAAGATGGAGTATGTACTCCTTAAAAATTTACCATGTGGACTAAATCCATTATCCACATTAAGCACCGAGTATGCACACACACAATGCAAAATATCTACAGGCCGTCCAGTCACAGTACACGTTACTTCTGAAGCAAAATCCATGCTTCGATTGGCTATTGTTAAGATTCAGTCATGTGTTCCACACCAACACAGTATTACACAAGAACGCCGCTCATAGTAATTCCATATGTCTCGGTGTGAGGGTGTCATAATTACACTATCCTCACTGGTTCACCCACTAAATGTGGATTGGTGCTATCTTAGCTTCATCTTTGGCATTAACTACACAGATTGCAAACTTAAAAAACCCGGTTGATTGCAGTAGGTTCAGTATCCATTGCTAAAACTGAAATTCACATTATGGTATGAATATGCAATAATATTTGGTACGATGTTTCTTCACAAGTTGATGAGTAATGTGAATGCAGACACATTTTTTTAAATGGAGAATGGATTGTCCACAATACTTAAATGTGCCCTCCTCCCACCACTCTCCTTCTACTGGTCATGTCCACACAAAACGTACACACGTACAAGTACACAGGTTTAGCAGAGTGATGCAGAAGCCATACATACTGATATCAACATTGGCTCTTCTTTAGCTTGGCATGCTCTGTGCAATATATCATCTCACAGGACTGCATCCACAGCACCTTCAGATTCACCTATAATGAGAGAGGGTCGTATTAATAATGATGCATTCGAGCAGTCCACGCCTTGCCACAGGCAGCTGTTCACCCCTTCGCACTGGGGGGCAAGCTCCCATTAAGTTAATACTGAGAAATACGGAAAAATCTCCGTAAATATAACATTAAATTTTTTTGGCCGCTGTTTTTGACGTATTTGGTGACAAAATTTATTTGATAAAACATACGAAAGTTTCAGAATTTTCCAGCGGACAGAAGCAAATATATTCAGCAAAAGGAACTTTCGGCAATGTTAAAGCATACAAATATTGTCCCCAGTCAGTCAGCGGAGGGAGGGAAATTTGAACAGTCATTCTTTTGTTTTTGCTGAGGGTGAACTTCTCCAATGGTTTAACTGATTATCATTAATGACGTCATCATCAATGTGGGACATTCCAATTCACGGGTCTGCACACAGGGGCTCGTTACTTTTGCTAATTGGCTAACTAGGTTGATTACAGAAGGAGGTCGAGGTAGGGAATAAATGGCTCATTTATTCCCTACCTCGACTCCCCCATGTAATCAACTCAATTAACCAATTACCAACGGTAACGAGCTCCTGTGGACCTGCGTGTGTTGATGTTATAGGCTATGCCAAGGTCCCATAAAAAGCGGCGAACCATGAAGGATAAAAGCGAGCTGCAAAATGCGTCGTTTAGGTCGGACAAGTTAGCTAATATCAGATGTAATCTTTGTACACGTTTGTCTGTCGAAGATAGCAGATGGTCTGAGCACGGATCATGCATTGGTGATCAATGCATGATACAAATCGACTTACTCGAAAACATTTCCTCGTCCACCATAGAGATGCCGTTCACTATTGAATCCAGTAAACTCACACAATCGTGAATAAAGTGATTAAAATGAGATGCGAAAAAATATGTCTTGACCAATTTGAAGAAAATTTAGTTTCTTCAATTTTTAAAAGCAGACAAAATGTTCTTCAATGCATCATTATTTGTGTTGTTGAACATAATTGTCTTCTCATTAAAGGCAAAAAATGCAACTGTAATTTCTCACGTGAGAGTTTGTAAGAAAAATGTCTAGAAGATATTTTTTCTGTGTTATCGATATCTCTCTTCATGTTACTGGACTGACGATTCAAGATTATCGATACAAGCGTCTAGTCCGTCATTCAATAATCAGCCGTTGGCTGTTAAAGAAAATCCTCGTCCATAATCCAAAGACCTAGTTCAAATGACGGCATTGGCACCAATTTAAAAAACAAAACAATCACAGCATACATAAATATAGACTAGTTTCCTGGAATACAAGCGTCTGGTCCGTTATTCAGATATTCAGCCGTCTTGCATTAAAGAATTTTCGAGTCCATAATCCAAAGACCTAATTCATATAATAACATTAGCACCAAATCAAAAGAATACATAAAACTGGGCTAATTGTCTGCAAGGCAGAAGCGGTCAACACATCGTGATGTTCAAAAAACTATCAAATCCGTATCGCTGATCAATATTCTTAATCCATAATAATCGTTGTAAGGTGGTCATATAGAGAATGATGTATCTCAGTCAGGCTTTGATTGCGTCTGTTTATATGAGCACCATGAGGATCTTGAAGTACATGGGCTCATACGTCCCCTAACCCCAGGTTAAGCGGAATTAGACACAAGTTGCGAAAGGTACCGCTAAAGATCTTGCACGCGACGCTCGTATTTTGCTATCAGCATGCGATATGTATCGCCAAATTTGAGAAGACAGACGCGTTGAACAGTTTTCAATGATGTCGGCACGACATCTACGCTGATGAACAGCGTGTGTCATTTACGTCCCAAGTCTCCTTGTTCCCCCCGCTGATTCACACCGCATATTTCGCGCCTCTTGGCCGTCAGAGACCCAAGCTTTATTTGATTATCCAATCACCGTTCCGTAATAGCTCGGAGGTAGACCGATTCCTCATACTAACGACGATTGGCTATCCACTTCACATATTCGAAATTACGCCACACTCACATTCTAAACAGAGTCATGCCATCATGATGAGATCACGACCCTCACGTAAGTGGTAGCCATGTCACTATTTTGACAGCGACACTCTCATCTCTCAAAGGAACTTTTCCCGTCTGTATTAACAGTCAACGTTCAATAAAAAATCTGAAACACTTTGACGGTGTTCTCGCGTTACTAATGTGGGCAACTTGGTCTCCTTATACACTCGTGACAATAAAGCGTGGTCTCATCAGTCGGAATGTGTTAATTATTTGAAGGTATTTGTGAACAAAATTTTGTATTCAGTTGACGAACCTTAATAAATATAACAACAATGGAGGAAGTTATCCAAAATTCTATTCACTCTTAACCTAGAAATTAAAATAATTAGACCTGTTCTGCCGTCCGTTTATTATTAGTTTTGCCTGTAACGACATGGGAACGTTTGAAAAGGGAGACAACTCATATTGCTTCGTTTCACAGTTGATTGTGAAGAAATAGTTCACTGGTTTCGCGCGTTTTTCCACAAAGTTATCACTCATTAGATGTCATATACGCTGGGTAGTTTAGTACTTTTACCGTGGGACTAATCTGGGCATTAATGGAAACATTTAATGGTGACTGCCCGAATGATCACTCGCCCACTGAGAGGAAAGGTGGCGGACGCCCGGATGTTGGTAGCCGTGATAAACAAAACGGACAAGACTCTTCCGTGAGAGTGATATTCATTTGTCATACGGCGGTTGGCCTGTGCAGAGCGCCCCCTAACGGCCAAGAGGCGCGATATATGCGATGTGAATCAGCGGGGAAACAAGGAGAGTAGGGACGAAAGTGACACGAGCTCTTTATGAGCGTACAGGACACCATGCTGTTCTGATATCCAATCCGCCGTATAGCTGATCAGTGTTTTTTTCAAGATCAGGTTCTCGATGCAGTTGAATTTCTGACTGACATTGCACAGCTCTTGACACCAACAAACAGACATACTGACAGCAATCATATCAAAATGTTAGTGTGTTCATTCATAAATATAGCCGATTATCTCATATATCACTCTCAAGTGTAAATATCAGCACGAATAACACACAGTGCCCTGCAATTAATCCATTGAAATGACAATAACGGTAAGGGTCGTTGTGTGCATAATGTTTGGAAGCTCGCGCAAAGCAGCGGTGAATAAACTCGTGAATTATTCTGTTACTATGTCCGTGATAATGTTACTCAGCCAGTAAATACCAAAGCCTGTTTGTCGTCAGTCTGACAAAGCTATATAGGACCGTTATGTTTATTTAGACGTGACATGACTTCCATTACAACCTCGTGTCGAGTACTTCGCAAATAACGACAGCACAGTCTAGTGGAAGAAAGTTCTCTGTGCACTTAGATAAGATAATATTAAATGCATTGTACCATCCTGGTCATAATATATGAAAGTATTGTATCACAAGGTGATATGTTGTGATGTTGTATCTGGCCATAGCTGGCCTGATAACTGGTAACGATGGAACACACCTAACGTTGCCGCTGTACTGTACCTAAACTGCCCAGGTGAACTACACCTACCCGAACTATGCTGAAACTAGGACAATAGTATGAAAACAAGACTTTAATGGACACGTGAGCTCCAGGAAAGTGCTCTTTTCACATGAAAACATATGTACGCTAAGCGCTTCTCAGTGACCAAATAATCCTACGTTGTTATTGAATATGCCAGTCTTAAACAAGCTGAGCTGAGCTGAACCGCTAGACAGCGAAACTTCAGGAGTGAATGATATTTTCATTGCCGGATTACAGAGACTTCGGAACGTCTTCGAACTTATGTTCAAGTTCCTTGTGAACAATATTCAACCTATATGTAAAGAAACAGAATCCGAAATTTAAGGAATATACGGGTGCGTATATCTGAAGTGTAATAATCGACGTCTTTCTGATCTTACAGAGGAGATTGTATCTGTTCATCAACCGACGATTCGATCTTATCATGGAAACACGATTGAAAATGTCAAATTAGAAGGTAAAATCTGCTTGTGAATATTCACAGGAGGAAGAATTATTCACCATTTGTCACGAAATTTTTTGAACATGTCAGACGCGGATCACAAGGAAGGGTGTGTCGACAATGACTCGTACGAGATTGATTTCGTGAACAATTTTAGCAGTCGTTACAACAGTAGCAACGTCAACAGCCATTTAAGACAATTTCATCGGCCTGAAAATTTTTCTCCATATCATGACTAGTATTGGCATAATTGGGAATTTGTTTCTTATCCTGACTATTTTACGACTTAAAAGTCTGCGAATGTCTCCTACATATATAGTATTGTTAAGTCTGGCGGCTGCAGATGCAACTGTATGTTCAAGTTGGTATTTATTATATATACCCGAATTTCCGATTGCAGTTTGCAATCTGTACTTCGTCATCATATTTTCGACGATCGGTCTCAGTGCTTACCATTTGGCTCTGTTTTCTTTGGTGCGCTACCTGACTCTTCTAAAGCCATTCTTTGCCAGACGTCATTTGACAACTAAGAAGGTGGCGTGGTTATGTGTTATTCTATGGCTTGTATTGTTTGCGTACAATTCAACGGCCATGTTATTGACAGCACGGGGTGGGGTCACGTGTGTACTCGCGGAGAGCAACAGAGTCTACAACATCGTGAATTTCATTCTCTGTTTCTTTATCCCATTGGTTGGCATGGTTACCTTCCATGGAATTAAAGTCTATAAGCTTAGCAAGACATTAGTCAACTCCGAGAACGAAACTTCGAGAAAAACTGTATCTGGACGAGCTGTGTTGGCAATAACTTTAACCTCTGTTCTACTTTTGACACCCTGGGAGATAGTTGCGATTATTGAATATACATTTCAGGTCCAACTATCACCGTCGGCTTTTGACATTGAAAAGCTCACTGGATGTTTGTTTTTCCTTAATAGTGCCATCAACCCCTTCTTGTATTTCTTCATGTCACCAACTGTAAGAAAAAAGGCGTTTTCGTTCGCTTCAAAGCCGAGTCTACCTGTGAATTGTTTACCAATGAATGTTTTTCACACATCAAATACTAATGAATCACAGAGATGAAACGGCAACATATAGCTTAAAAGAAACGTTTTTGCAGACAAAACAAGAAATATATCTTCACAAATGATGGGCAATGGAGAATCTGCAATATGCTTTTACTCTGCATAATAAGTATTCTTCGAAGTATTTAATTGTGCATGAATAACTGGCACAGCAGATTTTGCAGGTGTAACCATTTGTAACTACTTGCCATCCGGCATTGTTTGTTCCTCGACGTGTAATCATTGAGTAACGTGTGTCACTGTCAACAATGATAGCGTTGCACTTGTATCTATCGAGGTGATACTCGGTTCTCATGTGATAGGCTCTAAATTAGGAGCATCTATATAACCTGTTCCATACTAAATGAGACGGGAATGATGGCACTGTGAATGGGGATATATGATAAGGAGTAATTTACTTTATGTAATTCCATTGGATGAAATTCGTCTGTTGTCAGTCCGTTACATGAAGTAGCGTCGATTGGTTTCGTAACTCTCCGCATTTCGGTTGTTACCATCATATACGAGGATACACAGAGGAAGACGGAAGAAAAGTCCAAAGAACGGAAGGTTGTCTAGTAAAAGTGAGCGTATGCGACTCCGTCGAAAGAGCTAATCTGAAATCCGTTGTCCAGTTGAAAACAGCTTTCTTCGAAAATGCCCAGATTTGTGATCAATTCCAAGTGCCAATTTGACTTGGTGGATGGGTATAACTACTTTGCTATTTGAGTATATTGGGTGTGAAGAAAAATATGAAAACTAATTGTCGGTAACCTCACAAATATGACACTGGATAAGTGTAGATTAGTCGTCCTGATAAAATACTATGGAATAAATAAAGTAATATTGATCTTTGGATATAACCTGTGTTCAATTTACGTCATCAATTGAATACAAGTTCCAGAGACCAATCTTACGTTATTTACTTTATGACACAGGATATTACCGTACTAGCTAATGCAACACGAGCGTATCTCAAAATCAGATGATTTATTGCGTTATTGACATCATATATTGTATAACAAACAAGGAAACTAACAATAATATGTACATAAAACGATTTTGAATGTTCGGTTAAATGTGTTTTGCCCCAGAATCCAGGATTCTCTACTCTCTAAAAAAAAGTTGAGTGAAATTTCACTCAAGTAAGAGTGGAAATTGATCTCACTCAATACTTGAGTGAGATTTTCACTCAACTTGAGTTACTTTTCACTCAACTTGAGGTAAATGCACTCAACATTCACTCAAGTATAAGAGTAGAAATTGATCCCACTCAAGTTGAGTGAAGTGGAGTGGCTTTAACTCAAGCTGAGTGAAAAGTAACTCAAGTTGAGTGAAAAGTAACTCAAGTTTGAATGAACAGGTCCATTTCACTCAAACTTGAGTGGAACAGTTCACTCAAGTTTTTATAGAGAGTACATTATCTATATATCTGCTAATTCAAATGTATCAAATGTGATCCAGTATTCACATTGTCGAGTCAAGCAGCTGATCATAGCAGCTTTTATTTTAAGTGATATGAAGAAAATATGTTTGTTGTGTTATTTGTACTTTGAAAACAATAATAACGGGATATTTACCTTGATGACGCACACATGGAGGCAAGAAATCACCGACCAAGGAGAAGTCAAAGTCACTTAATTGGAGAGCAGCCCTGCGGTTGGTCAGTACTCAAAACAAGGAAACGGGGGTGTTGTTCATAGATCTGAATAAGCGATATGTCAGAAGAAAGACCCCATTTATTTCTGTTTTAATCAGATTGCGTCCCGTATTACTTCGTTTTATGTAGCTGCTTCCTTTACAATGCATTGACTAACCTAATAAAATAATTTTCAACGAAAATAAGTTCTTTTCTCTTCTCTCAGCGATACGGCAGCTGAAGTTTTTGTTATTGTTAAGATGTTCGATTAGTTTCTTTTAACTTTGAGGGAATATCGTTTTGTTACAGTTTTATGACGAATCTAAATTCATATCCCCGTTATTTCATCTAAATGAGGAACGAAAATGACCGGCGGCGAAGAACAGGCATGGATTCGGCTCTTTGGCCATAAATAGTTGTAAAATCTTCAACAAAATGTGTATATTTTCTGATTGAGCACAATCGTATCGTGATTTCAAGAGACAAGTGAAGAATTGAACTTGAAAACGAAAGTTGCACAATCCTTAAGCCAACTTTCCTGGAAACAAATCCATAAAATGTACGAAAATGTGCCAATTCCGACCCACTACTCAGAGAAAACGTGATGCATGTGAAATTGTTCACCGTTCAGCGGGCATTTGAAAAGGTGAAAAAAAACAGGGGGTCGACGTGCTAGTTTTATCCCTATAAAGGAATAATCATGTTCGCGCCCCGAAAAAGTGCGGATTTGGCCTGCCAAATATTATTTCCCGGAACGATCAATCCTGTAGCGGCGCGAAGGCCCAATCGATTAGGAATTGTGATATGCCTGTAAGGAGGAATAATCACGTACAACTGGGTGGTATAAAAGATATCAGTTAGTAAAAAGGGAAGAATTATTATGCTGTCAAATACGAGCGACCTTTCTTGTTATGAAATTACGACATTACTTTGTACGAAACCGTGGCCAGTGTGGACGGTACCCTGACAACAGAAGAATACAGTTTGAATAAATAAACATAACGAACAGACTAAAACATGTCACAAATTACATCCTATTCATAGACGCGAGTGTTCTAGAAAGTTGCTCCTTTCACACGGAAACACATGTACGTTACGCACTTCTCTGTGACCATATCAGCCTGTCATACGTTGTTAGTGAATATACCAGTCATAATCAAGCTGAGCTGAGCTGAACAGCTAGACAGCGAATCTGCAATTTTGAATGATAGTGTCACTGCTGAATTACCGTTAACTGTGAACAATGTTCAGCCTTTCAAGAAACAGAATCCGAAAGTTAAGGAATATACTGGTGACTATATTTGAAGTGTAATAATCGACGTCATCCCGATTAAGGTGAGCTGAGCTGAACAGCTAGACAGCTGACAGTTAATTACCGGTACCCTCACAAATATGACACTGGATATATGTAGGCTAGTCATACCGGTAAAGTACTGTACAATAAATAAGGAAAGATTGATCCCTGGATATGACCTGTATTCAATTTATGTCATCAACACGTCATCTATTTACGTCAATTTGCGTCATCAACACTTCATCAATTGAATACAAGTTATTTATTCTACGATCGCTAATTTAACTGTCTCGTAGGCTCTTCGAGCGCGTTACATTGAACAATAGCTGCGATAGAAATTTTTAATGACCCCTCACCTCCTCGACAACGCCCATTTCATAGTAATACATAGATTCAGTATGGTATACGGACATTTCCTCCAGTGGACATTTCCCCCAGCGGACATTTCCCCCATGGACATATCCCCCAGTGGGCATTTCCCCCAGTGGACATTTCCCCCTATATTTTTAGGTTATTTTGAACATAGTTTTAAATAATTTGACAATAACACAATTTTCTCATATATTTTTTTTATTTTCTATATATAAGGATGTAAGGATTTCCACATATGTTTTATGATTAATGAGTCACATAGTGATAAGAAGTTATACATATACACAGTATATAGCAGTATTATACAGTCTTTTAGCACGTTTTAAAACAATATAGAAGATGTATACATGGTATATAGCATAACATTAACTGTTCGTAGGTCGGTGTCACGAAGTCATTTGATTAGAATAAAATTGAACTAAAGTCAAAACTGAAGTAAAAAAATGAAAAAACAAAATTATATTGTTCAAAAATACATCATTTAGTTCACCACTAGGTGATATGTTTTCTTAAACTGTTAAAATATACACCATGTATATGAATATTGTGTTGTACCACTATGTGATCCAATGCGTTATATTGTTTAAAAATGTGCTATATAATATATGTGCTTTCTTATTGCTTTCTTATTGTAAAATATGTGTTATATCGTCTTAAAATGTGCTATAAGAGTGTATAATACTGCTATATACTGTGTATATGTATAATGTCTTATCACTATTTCACTCATTTATCGTAAAACATATGTGGAAATTATTATATCCTTTTTATAGAAAATAAAAAAATATTTAAAACAATTGTGTTTTTGTCAAATTATTTAAAAACTATGTTCAAACTAACCTAAAAATATAGGGTGTGGGGAAATGTCCACTGGGGGAAATGTCCACTGGAGGAAATGTCCGTGGGGGAAATGTCCGCTGGAGGAAATGTCCACTGGAGGAAATGTCCACTGGGGGGAATTTCCGTGGGGGAAATGTCCGCTGGAGGAAATGTCCACTGGAGGAAATGTCCACTGGGGGAAATGTCCGTGGGGGGAAATATCCTTGGGGGAAATGTCCGTGGGGGGAAATGTCCGTGGGGGAAATGTCCGCTGGAGGAAATGTCCACTGAAGGAAATGTTCGTGGAGGAAATGTCCGCTGGAGGAAATGTCCACTGGAGGAAATGTCCACTGGGGGAAATGTCCACTGGGGGAAATGCCCGCTGGAGGAAATGTCCACTGGAGGAAATGTCCACTGGGGGAAATGTCCGCTGAGGGAAAAGTCCGCTGGGGGAAATGTCCGCTGAGGGAAATGTCCACTGGGGGAAATGCCCACTAAAGGAAATGTCCGCTGGAGGAAATGTCCATGGGCGAAATGCCCACTGGGGGAAATGTCCACTGGGGAAAATGTCCGCTGGGGGAATTGTCCATCGGGGAAATGTCCGCTGGGGGATATGCCCACTGGGGGAAATGCCCACTGGGGGAAATGTCCATGGGGGAAATGTCCGCTGCGGGGAATGTCCACTGGAGGAAATGTCCACTGGGGGAAATGTCCACTGGGGGAAATGCCCGCTGGAGGAAATGTCCACTGGAGGAAATGTCCACTGGGGGAAATGTCCGCTGAGGGAAAAGTCCGCTGGGGGAAATGTCCGCTGAGGGAAATGTCCACTTGGGGAAATGCCCACTAAAGAAAATGTCCGCTGGAGGAAATGTCCATGGGCGAAATGCCCACTGGGGGAAATGTCCACTGGGGAAAATGTCCGCTGGGGGAATTGTCCATCGGGGAAATGTCCGCTGGGGGATATGCCCACTGGGGGAAATGCCCACTGGGGGAAATGTCCATGGGGGAAATGTCCGCTGCGGGGAATGTCCACTGGGATAAATGTCCTGGATTCATACAGTATATATGCACTTGAATATGAACCTAACCTTAAAAACTATTCAGTTATTTTTTTTTTAGTTCTCCGAATGACGGTCAACGTTCAGTTTTCATCGTCGGGTGTTGAGGCAATCAACTTACCCTTCCGGTTAGATTTTGCTTGGTGAATTTATTATCTATTTATACTTGAGGTCATATTGAGCCCAACTAGTGATCACATTGAAATACATGGCCATGTCATTATGTAGGAGTTAAGGCAGTTAAAAGTACTTGTTTGAAGCGAAATTGTTGCGGCGTTATTTTAGATAGAAATGCTGATCATGGTGCACCATATGACATATATTCAAGGAATGTAATAAATAATCCAAGAATATATCTTGGTGTGCGATTTATTTTCTGAAAATAAATGGACGAAAATGGATAAGGGCGCTCGTTACCGTATATTTGGTAGCGATATACGGCATATTTGTATGGTTTGTATTTTCTCATACTTAACCTCCTACCTACTTGCTCTAACCAATGTACTACGCTTTTCGTTTTTTGTGGGTTCAGTCATAATATTGTGTTGTAACTGATACATCTATTCATAATAATACGCTATAGAACGCTATAAAGGGACACAGGACAGGATCCCTTAAGGACAGCAGCTCAGTAGGCTTGGCGCCCGTATGGACAAGACCCCAATGGGCTTATTCGAGAAGTGAACACCAGCTCACGGCGTACCGACATTATCCCCCAACGACAGTTTCCCCAGCGACATTTTCCCCACCGACATTTTCCCCCACGACAGTATCCCCACACGACATTTTCCCCAGGCGACATTTTCCGCACCCTAATATTACGTGCTGTAATAATTACGACCTGCCGACAATCGCAGTCGCTGTCATTTCCCCATCTTGATTTTTTTTAAGTTGACACGTAGGAGAGTTCTAGGAATTTAAGGGGTATTGTTGAAGTGATCAAATAACAATATCAAATTGATGACGCTTTCATGCAGAGGAAATTTTTGATCACTTTCCATTCATTGGCATATAATCTTCTTAAGCCTATCTGGCCTGGGCTTTTCGGGACCTGTCCAGGCCTGGGGGGGGGGCGAAATGCCCCCCCTAATTATTTTTCTTACCCCTTGAGCTAGGGTGCTGAAACTTATCACACTCCTTGGGTCAAGCTCTAACAGAAAATTTAAAAAAAATCCAAGATGGCCGCTTTGATGACGTCACAATGACATCATTTTCAAAAACGGCATTCTTTGGTCGATTTTTCGATCAGATTTTCCGAATTTCTTATTTATGCAATTTCTCCGCAAAAACTGCACGATAAATTTAGTAAATATCAATGTGATGTGAAATAAAATAGTTTTTGCCCACTTTTCATCGCGGAAAAGCAGAAATTTTGAAGAAATATGACAGATTATCGATAAAAGCGTCTAGTCCGCCATTCAATATTCAGCCGTTGGCTGTTCAAGAAAATCTTCGTCCACAATCCTAAGACTTAATTCAACTGACGGCATTGGCACCAATTAAAAAAAATAATATCACAGCATACATAAATATAGACTAGTTTCCTGGAATACAAGCGTGTATTCCGTCATTCAATATTCAGCCGTTGCCATTAAAGAATTTCAGCGTCCATAATCCAAAGACCTAATTCATATAATAACATTAGCTCCAAATCAAAAGAATACATAAAACTGGGCTAATTGTCTGCAAGGCAGAAACGGTCAACAGTTTTCAATGATGCCGGCAAGACATCGTGATGTTCAAAAAACTATCAAATCCGTATCGCTGATCAGTATTCTTAATTCACAATTATCGTTGTAAGGTCGTCATAGAGAGGTTGATGTATCTCAGTCAAACTTTGATTGTGCCTGTTCATATGAGCACCATGAGGATCCTGAAGTACATGGGCTCATACGCCCCCTAGCCGCAGGTTAAACGGAATTAGACACAAGCTGCGAAAGGTACCGCCAAAGATCTTGTACGCGACGCTCGTATTTTGCTATCATCATGCGATATGTATTGCCAAATTTGAGAAGACAGACGCGTTGAACAGTTTTCATTGATGTCGGCACGACACCTACACTGATAAACGGATTATGTCACTTACGTCCCTAGTCTTCTTCCCCCCCCCCCGCCCCCCACGCTGATTCACACCGCATATTTCGCGCCTCTTGGCCGTCAGGGGGCACTTTATCTGGTTATCCAATCACCGTGCCGTAATACCTCGGAGGTAACCAGATTCCTCATACCAACCACGATTGGCTAACTACTTCACGTAATCGAAATTATGCCACACACACATTTTAAATAGTCATGCCTTCATGATGAGATCACGACTCTCATGTAAGTGGAAGCCATGTCACTATTTTGACAGCGACACCCCATCTCACCTCATTGCTCAAAGGAACTTTTCCCGTCTTTATTAACAGGCAACGTTCAATTCATAATCTGAAACGCTTCGACGGTGTTTTTACGTTACCAAGATAGGCAACTTGATCTCCTTATATACTCATGACGATAAAGCGTAGTTCCATCAGTGGGATATTAACAGAGACTGTGTTAATTATTTGAAGGTATTTGTGAACAAATTTTTGCAATCAGTTGACGAACCTTACTAAATATAGCAACAATGGTGGAAGTTATTCAAAATTCTATTTACTCTTAACCTAGAAATTAAAATAATTAGACCTGTTCTGCCGTCCGTTTATCATTAGTTTTGCGGGAGACAAGTCATATTGCTTCGTTTCACAGTTGATTGTGAAGAAATAGTTCACTAGTTTCTCGCGTTTTTCCACACAGTTATCACTCATTAGATGTCATATACGCTGGATATTTTACTACTGTTACCGATGGACTAATCTGGGCAGCTTAGCGCCGCCATTTAATGCAAACATTTAATGGTGACTGCCCGAAAGATCTCTCACCCACTGAGAGAAAAGGTGGCGGATGCCCGGATGTTGGTTGCCGTGATAGACAAAGAGGACCAAGACTCTTCCGTGAGACTGATATCCATTTGTCATACGGCGGTTGGCCTTGGCAGACCGCCCCGTAACGGCCAAGAGGCGCGAGATGTGCTATGTGCGGTGTGAATCAGCCGGAGGACAATGAAAGTAGGGACGAAAGTGACACAAGCTGTTTATGAGCGTACAGGACACCATGAATTTCTGAAAATATCAAATCCGCCGTATAGCTGATCAGTGTTCTTTTTTTCAAGATCAGGTTCTCGATGTAGTTCACCAACAAACATACGCATTGACATCAATCATATCAATACGTTAATGTGTTCATCCATAAATATAGTCGATCATCTCATACATCACTCTCATGGGTAAATATCAGCACGATTAACACACAGCTTCCTGCAATTAATCCACTGAAATGACAATGACGGTAATTGCTGGTGGTGTGCCCAAAGCAGCGGTGAATAAAATCGTGAATTAGCCTGTTAATATCTTTGGGATAATGTTACTCGACCAGTAAATACCAAAGCCTGTTTGTCGTCAGTTTGACAAAGCTATATAAGATCGTTATGTTTATTTAGACGTGACTTAACTTCCATTACAACCTCGTGTCGAGTACTTCGCAAATACCGACAGCACAGTCTAGTGGGAGAAAGTTTTCTATGCACTTAACTGAGACTGTACTAAATGCCTTGTTCCATCCCAGTCCTAATACATGTTCACGGATACTTGAAAGTATTATGTTGTATCTGCCCATAGCTGGCGTTCTGATAACTGATGATGATGGAGCACTCCTAATGTTGCCGCTGTACTGTACCTAAACCCTCTAGGTGAGCTACACGTACCCGAATTATGCTGAAACTAGGACAATAGCATGGAAACAAGAATTTGTTGGAGACGAGAGCTCCAGGAAAGTGCTCTTTTCACATGAAAACTTATGTACGCTATGCGCTTCTGAGCGATCAAATTTGCCTACGTTGTTAGTGAATATATCAGTACTATCAAGCTGAGCTGAGCTGAACAGCTGGACAGCGAAACTTCAAGAGGGAATGATATTTTCAGTGCTGAATTACAGAGAATTCGGAAAGTGTTCGAAATTATGAACAAGTTCGCTGTGAACAATATTTAACCTGTGTGTAAAGAAAGAGAATCCGAAATTTAAGGAATATACGTGTGCGTATATTTGAAGTGTAATAATCGACGTCTTTCTGATCTTACAGAGGAGATTGTATCTGTTCATCAACCGACGATTCGATCTTATCATGGAAACATGTCAAATTAGAAGGTAAAACCTGCTTGTGAATATTCACAGGAGGAAAAATTATTCAACATTTGTCACGAAATTTGCTGAATATGTCAGACGCATACAAGGAACAGTATGTCGACATTGACTTTGACGAGACTAATTTCGTAAACAATTTCAGCAGTCATTCCAACAGTAGCAACGTCAACAGCCAAACAGATATTTCCATCGGCCTGAAGATTTTTCTCCATATCGTGACTAGTATTGGCATAATTGGGAATTTGTTTCTTATCCTGACAATTTTACGACTTAAAAGTCTGCGAATGTCTCCTACATATATACTATTGTTAAGTCTGGCCTCTGCAGATACAAGTGTATGTTCCAGTTGGTATTTATTAAAAATACCCGAAATGCCGGTTGCAGTTTGCAATCTGGTCTTCCTCATCATATTTTCGACGATCGGACTCAGTGCTTACCATTTGGCTCTGTTTTCTTTGGTACGCTACCTTACTCTTCTAAAGCCGTTCTTTGCCGGACGTCATTTGACAGCCAAGAAGGTGGCGTGGTTATGTGTTGCTCTGTGGCTTGTATTGTTTGCGTACAACTCAACGGCTACGTTATTGACAGGACGGGGTAGGACCACGTGTGAAATGAACGAGAACATCAGAGTCTACATCCTCGTGAATTTCATCCTCTGTTTCTTTATCCCATTGATTGCCATGGTTACCTTCCATGGAATTAAAGTCTATAAGCTTAGGAAGACATTAGTCAACTCCGAGAACGAAACTTCGAGAAAAACTGTATCTGGACGAGCTGTGTTGGCAATAACTTTAATCTTTGTTCTGCTTTTGACACCCTGGGAGATATATGTGATTATTGTCTATACATTTCAGGTCCAACTATCACCTTCGGCTTTTGTCATTAGAGGTCTCACTGAAGGTTTGATTTTACTTAATAGTGCCATCGACCCCTTCTTGTATTTCTTCATGTCACCAACTGTAAGAAAAAAGGCGTTTTCGTTCGCTTCAAAGCCGAGTCTACCTGTGAATTGTTTACCAATGGATGTTTTTCACACACCAAACAATAATGAATCATGGAGATGAAACGGCAACATATTGCTTAAAAGAAACGTGTTTGCAGACAAAACAAGAAATATCTTCAAAAATGATGGGCAATGGAGAATCTGCAATATGCTTTTACTCTGCATATAATAAGTAATCTTCAAAGTATTTAATTGTGCATGAATAACTGGCACAGCAGATTTTACAGGTGTAACCATTTGTAACTACTTGCCATCCGGCATTGTTTGTTTCTCGACGTGTAATCATTGAGTAACGTGTGTCACTGTCAACAATGATAGCGTTGCACTTGTATCTATCGAGGTGATACTCGGTTCTCATGTGATAGGCTCTAAATTAGGAGCATCTATATAACCTGTTCCATACTAAATAAGACGGGAATGATGGCACTGTGAATGGGGATATATGATAAGGAGTAATTTACTTTATGTAATTCCATTGGATGAAATTCGTCTGTTGTCAGTCCGTTACATGAAGTAGCGTCGATTGGTTTCGTAACTCTCCGATTTCGGTTGTTACCATCATATACGAGGATACACAGAGGAAGACGGAAGAAAAGTCTAAAGAACGGAAGGTTGTCTAGAAAAAGTTAGCGTATACGACTCCGTCGAAAGAGCTAATCTGAAATCCGTTGTCCAGTTGAAAAAAGCTTTCTTCGAAAATGTGCAGGTTTGTGATCAATTCCATATTTAGAAAAAAGTGTCAATTTGACTTGGTGGATGGGTATAACTACTCTGCTATTTGAGTATATTAGGTGTGAAGAAATATGAAAACTAATTGTCGGTAACCTCACAGATATGACTCTGGATATATGTAGATTAGTCCTCCTGAAATACTATGAAATATAAATAACGTAATATCGATCTTTAGATATAACCTGTATTCAATTTACGTCATCAATTGAATACAAGTTCCAGAGACCAATCTTAAGTCACTTACTTTATGACACTGGATATTACCGTACTAGCTAATGCAACAAGAGCGTATCTCCAAATCAGATGATTTTTTGCTTTATCGACATCATATATTTTATAACTAATAAGGAAATCTGTGAAATAATATGTACTTAAAGCGATTTTGAATGTTCGGTTAAATGAATTTGGCCCTAGAATCCAGGATTCTGTACATTGGCTATATATGTGTTAATTCAAATGTGTCAAATGTGATCAAGTATCCACATTGTCGAGTCAAACTCCGAAGAAAGTATGTTTGGTGTGTTATTTGTACTTTGAAAAGAGTAATAACGTGATATTTGCCTTGATGACCCACACATGGAGTCAAGAAATCCCCGACCAAGGAGAAGTCAAAATCAACGCCTCCTTGACATAGCTAAAAACACATCGCTGAATTGGGGAGAAGCCCTGCGATTAGTCAGTACTCAAAACAAGGAAACGTGGGTCATGGTCTCAGATCTAATGTCAGAAGATAGACGCCTTTTATTTCTGTTTTAATCAGATTGCGTTTCGTATTACTTTATGTAGCTGCTTCCTTTACAATGCATTGACTAACCTAATAAAATAATTTTCAACAAATATAACTTCTTTTCTCTTCCCTCAGCGATACCGCAGCTGAAGTTTCTGTTATCGTTAAGATGTTCGATCAGTTTCTTTTAGCTTTGAAGGAAGATCTTGTTATTACAGTTTTATGACGAATCTAAATACATACCCCCGTTATGTCATCTTAATGAGGAACGAAAATGACCGGCGTCTGAAAACAAACATGGAATCGGCTTTTCGGCAATAAATAGTTGTAAAATCTTCAACAAAATGTATATATTTTCTGATTGAGCACACTCGTACCATTATTTCAGGAGACAAGTGAGGAATTGAACTTGAGAACAAAGGTCGCACAATCCTTCTTAAACCAACTTTCCGAGAAAAAAAACTGCATAAAATGTGTGAAAATGTGCCAATTCCGACATGTCCAACCCACTACTCAGAGAAAACATATGGAACGATTTCTTTTTATGCATGTGAAATTGTTCACCGTTCAACGGACATTTTAAAAAGGTGAAAAACAGGGGGTCGACGTGCTCGTTTTTTTGGTAAAAGTTTATCGCCCTAAAGGAATAATCATGTTCGCGCCCCGAAAAAGTGCGAATTTTGGCCTGAGAAATATTATATCCCGGAGCGATCAACTCTGTAACGGCGCGTAAGCATGGTAAGCCCGATCAACTAAGAATTATTTTATGCCCGTTTGGAGGAATGATGACGTCCAACAGGGTGGTATTATAGATATCAGCTAGTAAAAACACCAACACGGTCAGATCATTGCTATTGATTTCGGTAACGAAATATTCAAATTGACATTTTTTACTAAATTTTGTAACGTTATTGATTTTTGTACTTGATACTTGATTGACATAGCTAAATTCTATCGTTTCACCGAATAATACCTTATGAATAAAGTTGTTTCGATATTTATACAAGACAAGTGCTAAATATTTCAAATTTTCGGTGCTGATCGGACTCTCAGTAATCGCACCATAAATTCGAGGAGCCATAAAATAAAAGAAAACTGGACAATGGAAAATAGTGTATACATTGTCCTGTCGAGTGATTTGAATATATAACCGGAGAAAGGGTATTGGGATATGTAACTGAGTGACCTAATATTTTACTGAATTTGACTCATTTACATGCAATCGCCGAAATTGACCACGTCATGGCTGAAAAGCAAAATACCATTCTCGTACACTTGTGTAAAATACAGAACGGATTCCGGTCGTTATTGCTGCATTTCTACTCGGATTTCCGGATAAGTTGAATGTACATGTATGCAATCGTCCAGAAATTACAGGCAAACTCTGCTAATTATTGCTGCATAATTGTTTAAAATGGAAGAAATCCTGTGAACTTCTCTCTGAAAGACTTGCTCTAAACTGATAAATATATACATCCATTGTGGCGCGAAGAATATACCCGGTCACACTCCAGAAAAAAAGAATAGTTATGTGTCTATAGAAAAGTGTATATTATCTGTTGCAGAGGTTACTCGGGTAAACCATTTTGAAATGAATCTCTCGAAAAGACAACAACGGTAATTGCAAGTGATGTGTTCAATTTTCGGAAAGCTCGTCGAAAGCAGCAGAGAATAAATAGGTGTATTTACCTTCTGTTAATCCGCGTGCTAATGTTGCCAGTTCTTTAAATCACCACGCGCGGTTTGTCGTCGGAGATACATAGCTACAAGAGCGTTATGTTTGTTTATAGACGTGCAATAACCTCCATAAGCGCGTTTCAAATGCTTCGTAAATAAACGACAGGACCGGAGGAGAAAATAGTGAACTAAGAGACTATTAAATGCGTGTGCGATCACGTTCATAATATACGTACATCATTATTTGAACGTGTCCGATCATATATTATATTACCTGAACTTAGGTGACTTTCTGATAGCTGGTGACGATTTATCTTTGATGATGACATCTGACGTTGCTGCTGTACTTTAAAAATACACGTAACGACCCCTGGCATGACCGAAGAAAAACAGAGGTGAAATGCGCTGAAAATAGACAAATATCATGGGCAATGCTGAATTGGAAATAAAATTAACTGGAGAAAGAGAGTGCGCCAAATCAGTGAAATGTTCCACACGGAAACAAATCTACGCTACGCTCTTCTTGGTCAGCAAAACGGCTTGAAAAATACGTTGTTAGTTCATATACTAGTACTAGCTAAACTACGCCAAAGAACAGTTAGACAGCAAAGATGCAGCCGAAAATGGCCTTTTCATATTTCACTTCGTTGAATCACGCAGATTTCTGATGGTGAAGGTGTTTTGGCCTATTCCGTCGACGTCATGGTACCTCTCGCATTAATGGTGTAAGGATTTTACAGCTCTCAGCTGTAAACCGTGATCCGCCGTACGTGAGGCACATCACATGCTATAGGATGTGTTTCCGCTCACATAACCCTCTTTGTATTTCTCCCTTATCAGGGATAATAAAATGAAATGGATATTCCCTTGATTCTACCCGCGAAGGATCTCTTCTAGTTTGAGGTGTTCCTTTTGGTTTTTCTTCCTGAGCTGATCTCCATGGTAACAGAAGTCATACAGCTGACATGCGCTATTAGATACTGTGCTTTCAACATGGATGCCAATATAGATTCCTAGCAGTGCGCGACGAGTTTATGTCCTACATTATCCGAGACCATGTCGAGTGGGTGTTTAGATATATCAGTTCGCGCTGTGAACAATGCACGTTCAACATCCATCCTATCAAGAAACAGAATCCAAGGTTCCCGAAAAAACATCGGAATACTTCGTTCTGTGGCAGTTGATGGAGTACTCAGATGTTCATCGGAGTGGACAATTAACGGAGTCAACTCCGATGAACTATTTCAACGGAGTACTCCGATGTTTTTAAGGACATTTTCTACAGAATTCATTCGTTATTCAAACATTTGTCGCATTTAAACGCAAATATTTTAACAGGTTCTACAATGCCATCAGGATGTTACTGTGGCATTTCCATTGCTATGCAATCACAGTGAATCCTGTCTAAGCCAACCACATCTGGGACCAATATGACAGTCAGGTGGAAACTGTTCCAGTTTGTTTGCACATTTGCAATTTTTTCCTGTGTTGGTTTGGACAGGATTCACCCTTAATCCCTGAAAATCACAGTCTAGCAATCAAGATGCAGACAGACTAAAATGTTAATAAATCATGCAAATTCAACAAACAGTTTATCTCGAATCTATCTTATACTTAATAACATATCAAACTTGCATGATCAGTTTGTTGCGCATTAAAGATGGAGTATGTACTCCTTAAATTATCCACATTGAGCATCAAGTATGCACACACACACAATGCAAAATATCCACAGGTCATCCAATCGAGTACACGTTACTGCTCAAGCAAAATCCATGCTTTGATTGGCTATTGCTAAAATTTACACAGACATGTGTTCCACACGAACACAGTCTAACACAAGAACACCGCTTATAGTAATTCCATATGTCCCGATGTGAGGGTCTCTTAATTACATTATCCTCACTGGTTTACTACTAAATGTGGATTTGTGCTATCTTAGTTTCGTCTGTGTCATTCACTACACAGATTGCAAACTTCGAAAACGTAAAAACCGGCTGATTACAGTAGGTTTTCTCTGTATGTATTCCATTCACACCCAAACACACTCCAAATTTCAGTTTCTTTCAATGATACACTTCTGATGGTTCAAGTTCCTTCAGGCAAGGTTGATTGTGTAGGCATCTGGTTCCCTTGAGCAAGTATCATTTGTTGGGCGCACAAACCTGCATTAGAACATAACCTACATTTTTGAACAATGAGAACTCCGGAAATGATCGATTAAGAGTGAGTTTATGAGATGAAGAGGGCAGTTTATAACTGCCTTGGTGGAACGTTGTGATTGGCTAATACAACATTTGACAGACAGGTTACCTAGACGTTAACATTTGACAGACAGCTGAACCAGAGGGAAAATCGACAGAATAGACAAAACAAAGTCGCAAAGTACAGGATCAAACTTTACTTTCGAAATCCGGAAATAATCTTCAATACAGCATACATGCAATTTGTTACAAATTGTGGTACCGATAAATCACATTCACAATGATCGAACGGATTAGAAAACAGATGAATTATACATCAATAACCAGTTAAGAGCGAAATAAAGTGAATAAACATAATTGTTTGTTTGTGACGCAGTACCGAACGATATTAATTTTGTGGTTGTGTAAAGATAATATATTTCAACAGTAGGCACGTTATCAGAACAAATTCCGAAAATTCCGTCAGTTCCATACGAACGAAAATCTGTGAACCACAAACACATCCATATGTTTGACAGATGTGTTTATCCGCTATCACATAATCAGAAAAGTAACGTCGGCGGTAATTCCCGCATGAATAGTTCAATTTAGTTCGAATATTAAATTGAAAAAAAATTCGAAATATCAATGAATCATCAGAAGTCAGAAAAATATTCGACACAAGCTATTTCCTTACTTTAGAATGGAATGTAAATAGATAATTTGTTCATACCTTTCACGATAACGACAGTTTTCACACCGTTTGGCACCTCGATTGTTATAACGGAATCTGTTGCCGACTGAATCGGGGTTCCACAGGTAATTTCCCGGCGATAATTTCCAGTTCTGTCGTAAAGAACCTCGGCTGCTTGCTTCGGAGGACAGGCGACTGAACTTGTAGGACGATTTTCGTCACCGAAAGATGCACCAGGTTCCATTTTCAAACATTTTGGAAGCGGGGGTGCGAGAGCACCACTAATATTATCCAATAGTTTGAATTGTTCTCTTTGATACCGATGAACTGCATTACTGCGATGTCCACTGATGTGTGAGACCGCTTTGTCGGAGAAACCGTCGTTGTAGAGAGTGGTACAGCATGTAACCCGACCCGAATGGTTCGAAATTACACGTCTCTCGGTTGAAATGCCGGCTTTTTCGTAGAACTTTTTGAACATGGTACTGGCTTGCGATTGCGTTAGCTTACCGGTGTGACGGAAACGGTGGCCCCATGCATCCAGTGTCCGGGGGACACTCGCATCTAGACGTAAGTGTCTTGGGATTTAATTGTCCGTCGGGCATTCAGGTCTGGATTTGGATGTCCTGAGACACTGACTTCCAGGAGACGAAAGTCCCAACCTGGAGACCAGTGTCCGCCTCGATTACTACTTCCGATTTTCCATCCAGATTACACGGGAACATGTCTACCAGAGAGTAGTATAGAAAGGGGAGTTACGGCGTTATTGACCTACTTCCGACAGGTGGCGCCAACAGATCATTTCCGTCTGACCTTTGTGAAGTCACTTCCGGTTCCGGTCATGTGACATAAAGTGACCTTTAACCCTGCGCATGATTTCCGCTATTGTGCGCATTTCCACTATCGTGCACTTCCGATCACGTGACCGGAACCGGGAGTGACCTCACAAAAGTCAGCCGAAAGTGACCTATTGACGTCACCGGTTGTAAGTAGGTCAATAACGCCCTAAGCCCCTCTCTCTATGTCTCTCCCTCCTACTCAGGAGGTGAGTGAGGACGAAATTGAAATGAAAAAACAAGATAATTTTAACAGAAAATCTTGAAATTTATTCAGTGGGGTAACTAGGCCATTACTTGTATTCTTTTAACGGCATATTCCGTGAGTCTTCCAAAGACGGGGTCAAATTGGCATGTTTTCTATATATCTTGGACTATTTTATGCAAACAATTCCTTGTTTAACCCTAACAGGCCTGGGGGAGGGACATTCGCCCCCCCCCCAACACCAAACTTTCTGCGCAATCTCCGGAACGACAAGAAATGAGAGCTGACACTCCGTGAATTTGTAGTTTATCATATTGGAGTCATTTGGAGTCTATTTACATAACCTCCCGAGCAGAGGATCACGGGTAAAATCACGGTTAATTTTATCATGCTTTTTTTTGAAGAAATACATGAACAAAATTTCCGCAAAATTTGATCAAACAATCGATTAACTCTGCTGACGACGTTACTAGAAATGACAAAAATGTAAAAAAAACATGTGATGAACTGAAATCTGTTTGTAGAAAATAGGCGAAAATCAAGAACATCCCCAATGAATGCAGAAAATGTAATAAAAAAAATGAAAAAAAAATAAAAACTAGAGGTTCCGCTTTGACCCTTGGGTTGCCGCTCCGGCATGAAGCCTATGCTGGTTGTTTTTTAAGCAAAAACATACGTCTCCCCCAACCTCCCACCTTGCGTTGAGTGGGCACATTATTTAAGGGAAAGTGCTATAAAATTAATGTAGAAATAAGTGTCAAGTAGTTCTCCTGATATCTTGCCGACAAGGTCTGTATATACATGTACAATTAGATGAATGGATGGACGGACAATGGACAAGGATAAATGCACGCACAAACCAAAATCTAATGAAATGAGGGGGCTATTCCAATGAACCTTCCAAGTTTGGTGAAATTCTGTTCAGTAGTTCTCAAGATACCTTGCAGACAAGGCCTATATATACATGTACACGAAGATGGACGGACGGACGGACGATGGACACGGATGAACGCACACACACACCAAAACCTAAACAAATGAGAGGCTATCCCAATGAAGCTTCCATCCAAGTTTGGTGAAATTCCGTCGAGTAGTTTCAAGATATCTTGCAGACAATGCCTGTATATACATGTACAAGTAGATGGACGGACACCAAACACGGATGAATGCACGCACACACACCAAAACCTAATCAAATGAGGGGGCTATCCCACTGAAGCTTCTGTCCAAGTTTGGTGAAATTCCGTCCAATAGTTCTCAAGATATCTTGCAGACAAGGCCTGTATATACATGTACAAGTAGATCGATGGACGGACGCCGGACAAGGATGAATGCACACACACACACACCAAAACCTAATCAACTGACGGGGCTATCTCACTGAAGCTTCCATCCAAGTTTGGTGAAATTCCGTCCAGTAGTTTTCAAGATATCTTGCAGACAAGGCCTGTATATACATGTACAAGTAGATGGACGGATGGACGGACACCGGGCACGGATGAATGCACACACACACACCAAAAACCTAATCAAATGACGGGGCTATCCCAATGAAGCTTCCATCCAAGTTTGGTGAAATTCCATCCAGTTGTTCTCAAGATATCTTGCAGACAAGGCCCGTATATACATGTACCAGTAGATGGATGGACGGACGGACAACGGACACGGATGAATGCACGCCCACACACCAAAACCTAATCAAATGAGGGGGCTATCCCACTGAAGCTTCTATCCAAGTTTGAGGGAATTCCGTCCAGTAGTTCTCAAGATATCTTGCAGACAAGACCTGAAAATACATGTACCAGTAGATGGACGGACGGACGGACACCGGACACGGATGAATGCACACACACACACACCAAAACTTAATCAAATGGGGGGGCTATCCCAATGAAGCTTCCATCCAAGTTTGGTGAAATTCCATCCAGTTGTTCTCAAGATATCTTGCAGACAAGGCCTGTATATACATGTACCAGTAGATAGACGGACGGACGGACACCCGACACGGATGAATGCACACCCACACACCAAAACCTAATCAAATGAGGGGGCTATCCCACTGAAGCTTCTATCCAAGTTTGAGGGAATTCCGTCCAGTAGTTCTCAAGATATCTTGCAGACAAGGCCTGTATATACATGTACCAGTAGATGGACGGACGGGCGAACACCGGACACGGATGAATGCACACACACACACACACACACACCAAAACCTAATCAAATGGGGGGCTATCCCAATGAAGCTTCCATCCAAGTTTGGTGAAATTTCATCCAGTTGTTCTCAAGATATCTTGCAGACAAGGCCTGTATATACATGTACCAGTAGATAGACGGACGGACGGACACCGGACACGGATGAATGCACGCCCACACACCAAAACCTAATCAAATGAGGGGGCTATCCCACTGAAGCTTCTATCCAAGTTTGAGGGAATTTCGTCCAGTAGTTCTCACGATATCTTGCAGACAAGGCCTGTATATACATGTACCAGTAGATGGACGGACGGACGGACACCGGACACGGATGAATGCACACACACACACACCAACGCCTAATCAAATGGGGGACTATCCCAATGAAGCTTCCATCCAAGTTTGGTGAAATTCCATCCAGTAGTTCTCAAGATATCTTGCAGACAAGGTAAGGGGACGGACAGACATCCATCCATCCAGACATCCATCCAGACAGACATCCATCCAACCAGACAGACAGCACAAATACTAGATGTCTCCCCCCAACATAGTTGGGGGAGACATAATTAATTATCGATGTCCCCTATGGGCCACCCTTATTCAATCTTGGATGGAATAGGCAAATATACCCGGTGTTTGACACGAATACACCGTTAGTTTGCGAGCGCCTTGGGTTGAACTACCGGTAATGTATATATGTTAGCCATATATAAAGTCTACAAAATATATTAATTGCGGGTCACAAAGATTCACTTTCGCATTTCTATGTAAATGGGTTATACCAAAAAAGAATAGTATCTCGCTCAAACAATCAAAGATTAAACTCATAATAAATATATTCCCTTTCAATGATCAAAACAACGGAATTTTGTTGGCATACTGCTACCAGATAATTCCCTTGGGAAGCTCGACGTATGGAACGTTCGAGCAGAATATTCCTCAACATAACTAAGGAATATTCCTTATTGAATTTTATGGAATATTTCGCCGGTGTAATAGTCGGGGAATATTCCTTAAATTTTAAGAATTGTTGTTTTCAGTGTACTCAATATAATCCATTAATATCGCAGATGTGCCATATATGCATACAGTAATCAGATGCATGTAGATGTATGGCAATTTTTATGTTGCATTTATGTTATGTTTTATTTATTTGATTATTTTTTAATGATACCAGATGCTCCCCTTTACGGTTAATGTGAAAACAAATTAAAACTTATATTTTATGGTATGCTCCTATGCAAACAAATGACCCGATCCTACTTCAAGAACGGGGAGTCAGCGTGAAATGTCCGGAGAGATCGTTCAGCATATCCCGCATTCGGAAGATACGGACCGAATATGAAAAGACCCTGAGCATTAAATTTGTATATCGTAAAATATTCCAATTTCGCCCTGACTCTGCGAGAAGTCGTAAGTAGTACCAGCGGACAAGCGTGGTCATTTTAGAGTAACAGTAATAGAGATCTCCGACATGACAATTTCCTCAATATTTACTGATGTCAGAAACGTGATATACATTTTCATTAGATATCTCAATATCTCGTGTTTCATTCTGATTTCGCAACATTCATAAAATCATATGCGTGCGAAAATTAACCCAGCGCGGAAAGACGGATTCCTAGTACTTCTATACCGTGTTCTACGACATATTGAAGATGTACGGCGGCCCATATATGACCTGCTATTTTTCCAGTTTTGCATTATTTTTTTTAGTTCTAGGTTTGCTTCTTTTGATTTAGTATTCACCCGGATGGAAACTTTCCAGTCACTAGGGTGAGAAGATTTTCACCTGGGTGAAAACAGGATTTCACCTGTGTTAAAACAGGTTTCCACCAGGGTGATAACGTTTGCGCCAAGATGAAAAACCTTTCACCCCGATGAAAACGTTTGCACCTGGGTGGAGAGAAAGGAGTGAAAGAATTCCCCCCCCCCCAAACAAACTGAAACAAAAATATATATGCAAGACTAAAATTAATAGCATGCCGTATATGGGCTCTATGGGCCACCGTAAATATGTATATTGACTGAAATACATAAAATTATTTTTTTATAAAAAAAAAAATATATATATATATATAGCAAAGATGCGACGGTATAACTTTACAAGACGTACTAAAGCTGTACAGGAGAAATGCAGAAAATCAAACATTTTCAACTGACCCCGACTTGGATCGAACCCATAACCTTACCTTCTGCTGTACTGTCCACCGTCTATGCCTTTACCCACTGCACCACCGATTTGCTGCCCGAACCTGTGTTCAGAATTTCTAGTCTTTACTATTCCTTTAGTTTCATAAATAGGTCAACCGGACTCTGTAGAATGCCGGACTCTGAGGACTTCCATAGCTGTGGAAGCGCCCATAGTCCGCCAGATGCCATGGTCCGGGCCCTATATATATGAGAAGGAACATTCCTGTCTAGATTTCAGTGACCCGGACACCAACGATATCAGGACCCTGGTTTCTGCTGATAGGGGGACAACTGTTTCCGAGGGAGGACCTTCGTATCTGGATCTGGGTGCCCTTCGGGCACCCAGATCCAGATACCATGGTCCCCGGACCCTCATATCTGGCGGACCACGGTTGCTTCCACACCGGCACTGAACCGTGGATACTCCCCGCGTGCAGAACTTGTCTCCGCCAAAGGTTTGCGGTATAGGGGTCCCTTCCGTGGTATCAGTGATAAATAAAGCTCGTACAAATTTCACCAAACATCTGGGATTGTTCGGCTGCTCGTAATGGATCACAACGTTTGGCGAAATATTTCTGTGTTTTAGCCCACCTTGAACATTTTTTGATATTCTAGGGGTGCATTTCACAAACTTCCGCTTTTTATCCGCATCCACTCCAACCTGAAACCACTCAGCCTGTGCAGTTTTATGGCCCTCCATTCCACGAAATCCGAAACTTTTTCCGTTGTAGAAGAAAATCGCGTTTGATAACCCTCCCGCCGTCTCCATCGAAAAGACGCCAGTGTTACGGGGTCGCTGGATTTCTTGTTGAGGCCGATTCCCTGGGCGGTTAGTTCCTTCATTTTCGAATCGATAACCTGTCTGAATCTTGCGAAAGTCCGATCATCGTCCTTCAAGAAATTTATGTCAGGTCTGTCACAGTTGTGGCGCAGGTAACGTTGTATAGCCGCTGTGATCTGTGTCAATGTATTTGGTGGATAAACTGTCCCATCCTTTCTTCGGATTTCGACAATGAAGCGCTGCATCCATAAATTCAGACCCTCGTTCGACAGTAAATTCATATCCTCAGGGATGACGCCGTTGCTTTCAAGGAATGTTTGCGGCTGATTGTTCCGATAATGTGCCCAATCTTTCCAAATATTTTTGGCCCAGTTGTTATTTTGGCGCGTTTTGAGTGGTACGCCGCTCCTTTTCTGATCAGCCAACTGTTTTTCGCTGACTGGTGCACCGACTCTTCCTTGATCGACATTTTCCACTTTAAACAAAGTCTGCGTTAGTATATTCATGATCTGAGAGGCACTCGTGGTTTCACCATCGCCGAAGAAATCGTATTTCAGGTCAAAAATGGAACCAATGTCCGAATCATCCAATAATGAAAGATCCATTCTGCAATATTACTTGCTACCCCATTCGTCAGAGATACTCGAATAGACTGATCTTATTCCCGCCAAACCTGTGTATGTATAGCCAATTATAAATTATAGCCAATGAAAACTGTTCTAAGTTAGTTAGATTATTAAGTGTTTTCTTATTGGCTAAGAGGGTTCTGCGCTCACTGCGTTCGCTCCGCCCCCTCTTAACGAATAAGAAAACACTTAATATAATCTAACTATTACACAGCATAAAATGATATATACCAAACAAATACTGATTTGTCATATTTTACAGACAATTTATATCTCCCTGCATATCCTGGAAATTTGTAAATTGAGGAATATTATTAGGCCTACATATGTAACGGTGTGGGTCGGTCGGTCGGAGGGTCGGTGAGTTTTCATTGCTAAAACTGCAAGAGTAAGAACTCTTTTGCATATGTAAGACTTGCATTCCCGGTTATACTATCAACAGAAAAAAGTTGAATTGACTCTCCATATCATTATTGTGTATGCCACAATATATCCACATTATGGATATGCAATCATATTTGGTCTGATTTTTTTTCACAAACTGAAGAGTAATGCGAATGCAGAAACATTTTTTAAAACGGAGAATGGATTGTCCACATTACTTAAATGTACCCTCCTCCCTCCCACCACTCTAGTTCTACTGCATGTACTGGTCATGTCTACACAAAACGTACACGCGTACATGTACACAGGTTTAACAGAGTGATGCAGAAGTTATACACACTGATATCAACATTGGCTCTTCTTTAGCTTAGAATGTACGACTCTCTGTAGGCTATTCTTTAGCTTGGCATGCTCTGTGCAATATATCATCTCACAGGACTGCATCCACAACACCTTCAGATTCACCTATTAATGAGAGATAGTGGTATTAATAATGATGCATTCCCATTAAGTTAATACTGAGAAATACGGAAAAATCTCCGTAAATATAAAACTAAATTTTCCTGGCCGCTGTTTTTTTTTTACGTATTTGGTGACAATATTCATTTCATAGAACATACGAAAGTTTCAGAATTTTTCAGCGGACAGAAACAAATATATTCACCAAAAGGAACTTTCGGCAATGTTAAAGCATACGAATATTGCCCTCAGTCAGTGCAGCGGAGGGAGGGAAATTTGAACAGCCATTCTCTTGTTTTTGCTCAGGGTGGGCTTCTCCAATGGTTTAACTGATTATCATTAATAACGTCATCATCAACATGGGACATTCCAATTCACGGGTCTGCACACAGGGGCTCGTTACTGTTGTTAATTGGTTAACTAGGTTGATTACAGGAGGGGGTCGAGGTAGGGAATAAATGGCCCATTTATTCCCTCGTCGACTCCCCCATGTAATCAACTCAATTAACCAATTACCAACGGTAACGAGCTCCTGTGGGTCTGCGTATGTTGATGTTATAGGCTATGCCAAGGCCCCATAAAAAGCGGCGAACCACGGATATGAAGGATAAAAGCGAGCTGCAAAATGCGTTGTTTAGGTCGGACAAGTTAGCTAATATCAGATGTAATCTTTGTACACGTTTGTCTGTCGAAGATAGCGGATGGTCTGAGCACGGATCATGGATTGGTGATCAATGCATGATCCGTGGTCTGAGTGAGGAAGGAAATGGATACAAATCGACTTACTCGAAAACGTTTCATTGTCCACCATAGAGATGCCGTTCCCTATTGAATCCAGTAAACTCACACAATCGTGAATAAAGTGATGTACAGCCCCTACCTTGGTGTGGCGTAAAATGAGATGAGAAAAAATATGTCTTGACCAATTTGAAGAAAATTTAGTTTCTTCAATTTTTAAAAGCAGACAAAATGTTCTTCAATGCATCATTTTTTGTGTTGTTGAACATAATTGTCTTCCTATTAAACGTGCTTTCCAAAAGAAATGCAAACTGTAATTTCTCAAGTGATAGTTTGTACGAAAATGTCTAGAAGATATTTTTCTGTGTTATCGATATCTCTCTTCATGTTATTGGACTGACGATTCAAGATTATCGATACAAGCGTCTAGTCCGTCATTCAATAATCAGCCGTTGGCTGTTAAAGAAAATCCTCGTCCATAATCCAAAGACCTAGTTCAAATGACGGCATTGGCACCAATTTAAAAAACAAAACAATCACAGCATACATAAATATAGACTAGTTTCCTTGAATACAAGCGTCTAGTCCGTCATTCATAATTCAGCCGTCGTCCATTAAAGAATTTCCGCGTCCATAATCCAAAGACCTAATTCATATAATAACATTAGCACCAAATCAAAAGGATAAATCAGAGTATACATAAAACTAGGCTAATTGTCTGCAAGGCAGAAGCGGTCAACAGTTCTCAATGATGCCGGCAAGACATCGTGATGTTCAAAAAACTATCAAATCCGTATCGCTGATCAGTATTCTTAATCCATAATAATCGTTGTAAGGTCGTCATATAGAGAATGATGTATCTCAGTCAGGCTTTGATTGCGTCTGTTCATATGAGCACAAGGAGGATCTTGAAGTACATGGGCTCATACGTCCCCTAGCCCCAGGTTAAGCGGAATTAGACACAAGTTGCGAAAGGTACCGCCAAAGATCTTGCACGCGACGCTCGTATTTTGCTATCAGCATGCGATATGTATCGCCAAATTTCAGAAGACAGACGCGTTGAACAGTTTTCAATGATGTCGGCACGACATCTACGCTGATAAACAGCTTGTGTCACTTACGTCCCTAGTCTCCTTGTTCCCCCCGCTGATTCACGCCGCATATTTCGCGCCTCTTGGCCGTCAGGGGGCGCTTTATCTGGTTATCCAATCACCGTGCCGTAATAGCTCGGAGGTAACCAGATTCCTCATACCAACCACGATTGGCTAACTACTTCACGTAATCGAAATTATGCCACACTCACATTTTAAACAGTCATGCCTTCATGATGAGATGACGACTCTCACGTAAGTGGAAGCCATGTCACTATTTTGACAGCGACACCCCATCTCACCTCATCTCTCAAAGGAACTTTTCCCGTCTTTATTAACAGTCAACGTCCAATTCAAAATCTGAAACACTTCGACGGTGTTTTTACGTTACCAATATAGGCAACTTGATCTCCTTATATACTCACGACGATAAAGCGTGGTCTCATGAGTGGGATATTAACAGGGACTGTGTTAATTATTTGAAGGTATTTGTGAACAAATTTTTGCAATCAGCTGACGAACCTTACTAAATATAACAACAATGGAGGAAGTTATCCAAAATTCTATTCACTCTTAACCTAGAAATTAAAATATTTAGACCTGTTCTGCCGCCCGTTTATTATTAGTTTTGCCTTTAACGACATGGGAACGTTTGAAAAGGGAGACAACTCATATTGCTTCGTTTCACAGTTGATTGTGAGGAAATAGTTCACTAGTTTCTCGCGTTTTTCCACACAGTTATCACTCATTAGATGTCATATACGCTGGGTAGTTTAATAATGCTGCCGATGGACTAATCTGGGCAGCTTAGCACCGTCATTTGAGGGAAACATTTAATGGTGACTGCCCGAAAGATCTCTCACCCACTGAGAGAAAAGGTGGCGGATGCCCGGATGTTGGTTGCCGTGATAAACAAAGCGGAGCAAGACTCTTCCGTGAGAGTGATATCCATTTGTCATACGGCGGTTGGCCTGGGCAGACCGCCCCGTAACGGCCAAGAGGCGCGAGATGTGTGGTGTGAATCAGCGGGGGGACAATGAAAGTAGGGACGAAAGTGACACAAGCTGTTTATGAGCGTACAGGACACCATGATGTTCTGAAAATATCAAATCCGCCGTATAGCTGATCAGTGTTTTTTTTTCAAGATCAGGTTCTCGATGCAGTTTACTTTCTGATTGACATTGCACAACCCTTGACACCAACAAACATACACATTGACATCAATCATATCAATACGTTAATGTGTTCATCCATAAATATAGCCGATCATCTCATACATCACTCTCATGGGTAAATATCAGCACGATTAACACACAGCTTCCTGCAATTAATCCACTGAAATGACAATGACGGTAATTGCTGGTGGTGTGCCCAAAGCAGCGGTGAATAAAATCGTGAATTAGCCTGTTAATATCTTCGGGATAATGTTACTCGACCAGTAAATACCCACGCCTGTTTGTCGTCAGTTTGACAAAGCTATATAAGACCGTTATGTTTATTTAGACGTGACATAACTTCCATTACAACCTCGTTTCGAGTACTTCGCAAATACCAACGCGGTCTAGTGGGAGAAAGTTTTCTATGCACTTAACTAAGACTGTACTAAATGCCTTGTTCCATCCCAGTCCTAATACATGTTCACGGATACTTGAAAGTATTATGTTGTATCTGGCCATAGCTGGCGTTCTGATAACTCATGATGATGGAGCACACCTAATGTTGCCGCTGTACTGTACCTAAACCCTCCAGGTGAGCTACACCTACCCGAACTATGCTGAAAATAGGACAATAGCATGAAAACAAGAATTTATTGGACACGAGAGCTCCAGGAAAGTGCTCTTTTCACATGAAAACTTATGTACGCTAAGCGCTTCTCAGCGATCAAATTTGCCTACGTTGTTAGTGAATATATCAGTACTATCAAGCTGAGATGAGCTGAACAGCTGGACAGCGAAACTTCAAGAGGGAATGATATTTTCAGTGCTGAATTACAGAGAATTCGGAAAGTGTTCGAAATTATGAACAAGTTCGTTGTGAACAATATTTAACCTATATGTAAAGAAAGAGAATCCGAAATTTAAGGAATATACGGGTGCGTATATTTGAAGTGTAATAATCGACGTCTTCTGATCTTACAGAGGAGATTGTATCTGTTCATCATCCGACGATTCGATCTTGTCATGGAAACACGATCGAAAATGTCAAATTAGAAGGTAAAACCTGCTTGTTAATATTCACAGGAGGAAAAATTATTCAACATTTGTCACGAAATTTGCTGAATATGTCAGACGCAGACAAGGAACAGTATGTCGACATTGACTTTGACGAGACTAATTTCGTAAACAATTTCAGCAGTCATTCCAACAGTAGCAACGTCAACAGCCAAACAGATATTTCCATCGGCCTGAATATTTTTCTCCATATCGTGACTAGTATTGGCATAATTGGGAATTTGTTTCTTATCCTGACTATTTTACGACTTAAAAGTCTGCGAATGTCTCCTACATATATACTACTGTTAAGTCTGGCGTCTGCAGATACAAGTGTATGTTCCAGTTGGTATTTATTATATATTACCGAAATGCCAGTTGTAGTTTGCAATCTGTTCTCCGTCATCATATTTTCGACGACCGGACTCAGTGCTTACCATTTGGCTCTGTTTTCTTTGGTACGTTACCTTACTCTTCTAAAGCCGTTCTTTGCCAGACGTCATTTGACAGCCAAGAAGGTGGCGTGGTTATGTGTTGCTCTGTGGCTTGTATTGTTTGCGTACAACTCAACGGTTATGTTATTGACAGGACGGGGTAGGACCACGTGTGAAATGAACGAGAACCTCAGCGTCTACTTCCTCGTGAATTTCATTCTCTGTTTCTTTATCCCATTGGTTGCCATGGTTACCTTCCATGGAATTAAAGTCTATAAGCTTAGCAAGACATTAGTCAACTCCGAGAACGAAACTTCGAGAAAAACTGTTTCTGGACGAGCTGTGTTGGCAATAACTTTAATCTTTGTTCTGCTTTTGACACCCTGTGAGATATATGTGATTATTGTCTATACATTTCAGGTCCAACTATCACCGTCGGCTTTTGACATTGAAGATCTCACTGTAGGTTTGATTTTCCTTAATAGTGCCATCAACCCCTTCTTGTATTTCTTCATGTCACCAACTGTAAGAAAAAAGGCGTTTTCGTTCGCTTCAAAGCCGAGTCTACCTGTGAATTGTTTACCAATGAATGTTTTTCACACACCAAACAATAATGAATCATGGAGATGAAACGGCAACATATAGCTTAAAAGAAACGTGTTTGCAGACAAAACAAGAAATATCTTCAAAAATGATGAGCAATGGAGAATCTGCAATATGCTTTTACTCTGCATATAATAAGTATTCTTCGAAGTATTTAATTGTGCATGAATAACTGGCACAGCAGATTTTGCAGGTGTAACCATTTGTAACTACTTGCCATCCGGCATTGTTTGTTTCTCGACGTGTAATCATTGAGTAACGTGTGTCACTGTCAACAATGATAGCGTTGCACTTGTATCTATCGAGGTGATACTCGGTTCTCATGTGATAGGCTCTAAATTAGGAGCATCTATATAACCTGTTCCATACTAAATAAGACGGGAATGATGGCACTGTGAATGGGAATATATGATAAAGAGTAATTTACTTTATGTGATTCCATTGGGTGAAATTCGTCTGTTGTCAGTCAGTTACATGAAGTAGCGTCGATTGGGTTCGTAACTCTCCGCATTTCGGTTGTTATCATCATATACGAGGATACACAGAGGAAGGCGGAAGAAAAGTCTAAAGAACGGAAGGTTGTCTAGAAAAAGTTAGCGTATACGACTCCGTCGAAAGAGCTAATCTGAAATCCGTTGTCCAATTGAAAACAGCTTTCTTCGACAATGCGCAGGTTTGTGATCAATTCCATATTTAGAAAAAAGAGCCAATTTGACTTGGTGGATGGGTATAACTACTCTGCTATTTGAGTATATTAGGTGTGAAGAAATATGAAAACTAATTGTCGGTAACCTCACAGATATGACTCTGGATACATGTAGATTAGTCCTCCTGATTAAATACTATGGAATATAAATAACGTGATATTGATCTTCGGATATAACCTGTATTCAATTTACGTCATCAATTGAATACAAATTACAGAGACCAATCTTACGTTATTTACTTTATGACACAGGATATTGCCGTACTAGCTAATGCAACACGAGCGTATCTCAAAATCAGATGATTTATTGCGTTATCGACATCATATATTTTATAACTAACAAGGAAACTAACAATAATATGTACATAAAACGATTTTGAATGTTCGGTTAAATGTGTTTTGCCCCAGAATCCAGGATTTTCTACTCTCTAAAAAAAGTTGAGTGAAATTTCACTCAAGTAAGAGTGGAAATTGATCTCACTCAATACTTGAATGAGATTTTCACTCAACTTGAGTTACTTTTCACTCAACTTGAGTTAAATGCACTCAACTTGAGTGACATTCACTCAAGTATAAGAGTAGAAATTGATCCCACTCAAGTTGAGTGAAGTGGAGTGGTTTTAACTCAATTTGAGTGGTTTTAACTCAAGTTGAGTGAAAAGTAACTCAAATTTGAATGAACAGGTCCATTTCACTCAAACTTGAGTGGAACAGTTCACTCAAGTTTTTATAGAGAGTACATTGTCTATATATGTGCTAATTCAAATGTATCAAATGTGATCCAGTATCCACATTGTCGAGCCAAGCAGCTGATCATAGCAGCTCTTATTTTAAGTGATCTGAAGAAAATATGTTTGTTGTGTTATTTGTACTTTGAAAACAATAATAACGGGATATTTACCTTGATGACGCACACATGGAGGCAAGAAATCACCGACCAAGGAGAAGTCAAAATCACTTAGTTGGAGAGCAGCCCTGCGATTGGTCAGTACTCAAAACAAGGAAACGGGGGTGTTGGTCATAGATCTAAATAAGCGATATGTCAGAAGAAAGACCCCATTTATTTCTGTTTTAATCAGATTGCGTTCCGTATTACTACGTTTTATGTAGCTGCTTCCTTTACAATGCATTGACTAACCTAATAAAATAATTTTCAACGAAAATAAGTTCTTTTCTCTTCTCTCAGCGATACGGCAGCTGAAGTTTTTGTTATTGTTAAGATGTTCGATTAGTTTGTTTTAACTTTGAGGGAATATCGTTTTGTTACAGTTTTATGACGAATCTAAATTCATATCCCCGTTATTTCATAACCCAGAAACAGGCATGGATTCGGCTCTTTGGCCATAAATAGTTGTAAAATCTTCAACAAAATGTGTATATTTTCTGATTGAGCACAATCGTATCGTGATTTCAGGAGACAAGTGAAGAATTGAACTTGAAAACGAAAGTTGCACAATCCTCACGCCAACTTTCCTGGAAACAAATCCATAAAATGTACGAAAATGTGCCAATTCCGACCCACTACTCAGAGAAAACGTGATGCATGTAAAATTGTTCACCGTCTAACGGGCATTGGAAAAGGTGAAAAAAACAGGGGGTCGACGTGCTAGTTTTTTTGTAAAGTTTTATCTCTATAAAGGAATAATCATGTTTGCGCCCCGAAAAAGTGCAGATTTGGCCTGCCAAATATTATTTCCCGGAACGATCAACCCTGTAGTTGCGCGAAGGCCCAATCAATTAGGAATTGTGATATGCCTGTAAGGAGGAATAACCACGTCCTACTGGGTGGTCTAAAAGATATCAGTTATTCAAAAGGGTAGAATTATTATGCTGTCAAATACGAGCGACCTTTCTTGTTATGAAAATACGACATTTCTTTGTACGAATCCATGGCCAGTGTGGACGGTACCCTGACAACAGAAGAATACAGTTTGAATAAATAAACATAACGAACAGACTAAAACATGTCACAAATCACATCCTATTCATAGACGCGAGTGTTCTAGAAAGTTGCTCCTTTCACACGGAAACACATGTACGTTACGCACTTCTCTGTGACCATATCAGCCTGTCATACGTTGTTAATGAATATATCAGTCATAATCAAGCTGAACTGAGCTGAACAGCTAGACAGCGAATCTGCAATTTTGAATGATAGTGTCATTGCTGAATTACCGTTAACTGTGAACAATTTTCAGCCTTTCAAGATTTGAAGTGTAATAATCGACGTCATCCCGATCAAGGTGAGCTGAGCTGAACAGCTAGACAGCTGACAGTTAATTACCGATACCCTCACAAATCATTCGCAACTTCTCGGGGATCTCCGGTTTGAGATGTCCCTCGAAGGCCATTGACGCCATAGTAGTATAGAAAGCGCAAATTCCTTATTATTGACCTACTTATTTGTTCCCCCGGGTAAAATTTAAGGGGTCTCAAGGTCATCTGGCGAACACGTGATCAAAGCATGTACTGACCTGTCTAGGCTATAGTTCCGGGACAATAGATAGCCTTTGCAGGTCAAAAATAGTTCCATGCATTCCTCCGCGGTGATGCGGTCTGGTGGTGATGTGGTCTGCCTCCGCGGGCAGAAAAGTAGTCCCACGGAATGTACACCCTGGCTGGGGGGTTTCCCCCGGGCCGCAGCGCGCTACATAGAACTTATAGTCATCAACTATACGTGTTGGCCGAGTCTTCACTCACCGTATACACGCACCTCAATGAAATGCCCGCTCCAAACCTAGACCAAATACACGTACTTGGTCTGTGGGCTGATTTCATTGGCTCTCTATTTTACTATAGTGCTCTCGCATTCTAACATTGATGGGTTACATTTTGGCCCCATCCTACACCACTGATTTCAGTTTGACTGAATCTCCAGATGCATTATGAATAAAACACACAAGACAGCGTTTTTTGGTGAGATCTCATTTTGTTTTTATTCAGTAACAACAACAACGTGAGAACAACCATGTGAAAATTGAAGCCCAGAACAGGGGGTGCCTTATCAAAGGCGGTTGGTACCCATACAATTATTGAACCTATATGCAACAGTTAATTCGGTGCAATATCATCAGTACTCATAGAACATATATATCAAAGGCGTTTGGTACCCATACAAATTGAATTATAGAACAGTTCCTTAGTCCAGTGGAATATTCGCAGTGTTCGTATTTATCACTCTAAATGTCAACATAGGTTGTAGTCACACCATCGGGCAGGACTTTGCGCTTGGGGTAAAAGTATGTGAAGGCGTCCCGTTCCTGGGTATACGAGCGCATCTGGTGGTCGATGATACGGAAACCTCGGTTAGTGCCACTCGCACTGGCCTGGCTCTGGAGGACATTCAGGTACAGAGCCTTGCTGATGTTAGAGTCGCGTCGACTCACCCCCTTACAACTGAATTTGTTGTCATCACCGTCACAAAAGTAAGTTTTCGAACACAGGGCGATCATGGCATCACCGCTCCACTCTAGTTTAAACAGGCCGGGTGTCCGCTTGTCGTAGGTGTAGTGGTCGCGTCGGGGTAGCCACTGGTCCCGTTCCGCCTCATATTGTGCACGTAATTCTGGTTTGACGAGTGACTCCCAGTCCGGGTTGGAAACGGCCATGTATGCTGAGTCGGTATCCATTTCTATCAATTGCCAGTCTGATTGGTGGAAATACACGCCCATGAAATCGTATATGAATTCCAGCATTCGCAGTTTGGCCAGCTGGTACACCATACATCCTATTTGGAGCGGCAGGTTATAGGTGATGGTCTTTTTGGCTGACGTCACTTCGTAGGTGGTGTCGTCAATCATCTCCATGTGTCGGTATAGCGGCGAATTCACTTTTTTGCGGGCTTGTTTCGTGGTACAAATGTTCACGGTCACGTGACGGTCCTGGTTCGTTACCGTTTTTCCATATCCGCTGTTCCCAAGTAATTTCATCGTTTCCCCGATGATGGCTTTGCTGGGGTCGGCGTCTCCTTGGCGACGGGCGGTAGTCACGTCGTTCGCGAACTTCTCAAAACAAGCCTGGGGGTGAATTCTATGACTTGGTATATTTTCGTAATTTCCAGTCCGTGCCGCATATACCACTGAAGCAGAGGGGTACCGAGCAAGATTTTTTCGCCAAACATGCTGCCGATCAACATACGCTGTGGTCGCGTTAGGTAGTCGTGTTCTTCAGCGTATGTGCGCATATGGGCTCCGATATCATCTCGACTCACCTCGGTGTTTTTGAAGATGGGTGGACATTCACCAAACGTGTCTTTCAAGTGGTCAGGGACGTGCAGATCACATTCCACGAATCCATAGAGGTCTCCCGTCTCAACAGTGCGTAGGATGTCGGTCATGGTGATAACAGTCCGATAATCCAGTATTCGGTCGTGAGCGTGTAAGAACGAGTATAACTCCGGTTGACGACGTTGCATGTCGTGGAATTCACATTCCCATAGCTGTTCATAGGCATAGCCCAGTCCACAAATGTAATCTCGATTCTGCTGTACTTCTTCACGTAAGGCGGCCGGGGTCAGTCCACGGCGCTCGTTATAGCGCCCTCCCGCGAACGAACACTCATGACCGTGCCAATAACAGCCGTGAAATTGAAACACGGTCGGTACTGTATTGATGATAGCAAATCCGTCCACGGGAAGGCGCCTATCTCCAATTCGCTTTTCCGTGTGGTTGGCTTGGTGACGGATAGTGACGCCTCGTCGCTGACTTTCCCAATCCAACCATTGTTCTGCTTGATGTTTCGTAGATCGTTGAGCTCTGAATGCTGCACCCTCAGGGAGCCACCGCGTATAATGACCGGCCGGCATGGGTTTACTCAAACACGATAGGTAGAGGGCATTGGCGTCGAATCCTATTATTTTCTCACACAATTTTTCTCCTCGGATATGGGTCAGCTATTTCTCATGGTACCGATGGAAAATAATACTGGGGCCGCCTACGATATTTCCCTTCAAACAGTCAAACATGTCGGCGTCTTTCTTATCCACGAGAGCGAAGAACGTGGGTAAATCCTGGAACAGATACCGCAGGGTCAGACCGGGGATGCTAACACAGTCTTTGAATACGTCGACACCCATATCTCGGTAAAAGGCGGACATTTTGTCGGTAGCTTCCAGAAAAGGGATGACATCCAAATTGTTGTAATAGATGAGAAAATCCCGGAGAGTTCGCATTCCTTCACGGACCCACACCTGTTGCAGTTCGGTATACAGGGTGGTAGATAATGCTTCTCCTTTGAGATCGTTGTAAAGGCCTCCTGGGGTGGTAACTGGGTTTCGTCCAGACACTCGAGACTCGTCATGTAGTTGTAGGGAAAGCAACTTTTCCTCTCCGCGCAGTCGTACGCTTTCACCCACTGTTCATAGCTGTAATTCGGCGCCAGGTAATTCCGTACATCTAAGAATCGGAGTGAAGTTGTGCAGGCCCGTAGGCTGGGGGGGTTCGGGGGGTGCGTACGCACCCCCCCCGCAGAGCAGACCGAGTTCCGCTGCCGGCATGGCCGGGGAAAAAAAAATTCAGAGTGCACGGAAGGACCTTCATGCGGGCATCCATGGGCCAGGAGCGATTGACCTCCCTGGCATTGCTGCACATTCAGTTGGAGAGGGTGGGGGCTCAGCCCCGCCCCCCCGCCCCCCGTTTTAACAAAAGCTGGGTGGCTTTTTCATGATTTTGGTCCTAATGTGACCAGATAAACAGGCCGGGTTTTTCCCCCGCGGCGCTTCGCGCCGCCCTGTAGGCCAGGTTTTCACGGAGCGGTGACTTTGCACTGGAGGGGCACGTTGCTGTTTGGGTTAAATGCTCTGATTTGTTCATTCTTCTGTTCCGTTCACAATGACCAATAACTATTTTAGAAATTAATTTACATAGAAATTGCAATCGCTTTATTGGACGATTACTTATCAAATTTAGAAATCAAAATTGCGTTCATATTATTTCATTTTTTGTGTTCACATATTTCTTTTCAAACACGTCAGCGCTCTCCAACCCTCTAGATCTGCTGAAATGTTACTTTCTTCGAGATCACTGCGTATAGTTCGAATTTTGGAAAGGAAAAAATACTTCTAATACATTCAAAAATTATCAACTCAATTTTTCTGCTAAATGACGAGAAAAAATCATAAAAACAATCTCAAAATGCAGTTGATTTTATAGTGATGATACGTCGTTTTGTATGCCGGAAATCGGCCAGAATGCGTCGACAGCCATCTAGGAGCGTGGAGCTTGCGGGGCCTAGGCGGCCCCTAGACCCTCGCCTAAAGTGCTATGATAGTCGAGCCCCCCACTTTTTGGGAGCTTCCGCCGGCGCTGTACATTGTTATTCTTAACGTGATCAAGTCTTTGCTGGTTGACATATTTTCTTTATGACAGATAGCGGCGAAATATACAGTAATAAACATGGACCAGTTCCTTGATAATAGGATGGCTCAATCGGAGGAATTGTTGGCGTGATTTATCCATCTCTTTACCAGATCGTAACAAGTGTGAACTGAAGTGGCACAAATATATCGGCAGGCCGGTGTGGAGGCTAAGAATATTCCATATTAAGAGTGCAAGGACACTCTTCTCCAGATATCTCCAGAGGTAGGACACTCTTCACTCAATAAAAAGATAGGAAACGGGACATTTATCCCCACTCTTAGCCACCACTCCGGAGTGAGGAGTTAATGATAATAATCTTGATCAAAGAGGGTCCCATGGTTGAATATTAACCATCTCCCAGTCGACAAGAGTATCATTCACACAACGAGTCGATTATAGTCATATACTAAATTTATCAGTCGGAAAAAAATGCAGTTGGCGGATGTCGAAAATATGCTGTCAAAATGTGCCAGAACGCGCCATATGGCATCTAAATTTTCAAAAAAATTCCGGGAATTCCCGGAGCCCCCTAGCCGGGCTTCGCGCCTGCGGCGCTCGCATTAGGAGTTCCGCAATATTCTCTACCGAACCACCCCGTTGCCAAACCAGCCTACGGGCTTGTTGTGGATAGAGCGACGTGATTGTTGGTCTTCTTAATAATGAATTTCACATTCCCAGCTTTAGCGAGGTACGGGTACAAGAATTCTTTGATTAAGTTCAAATCATATCGGCCCGAGTTAAATCCAAGGACGGGTAATTGGTTCATGTATTCCAATAAACGCAGTTTCAGTTTCTGCGCATAGGGTTTCGGTGGTTTGCGTTTCTCACTTTCGTCTTCGTCATCGGTATCGTCCTCCTCCTCCCCATCCAATGTTGGAATACGCGCATCAAGTGCCGCTAATACATCACGGTAGATAGTCGACGCGAGATGTGCCGCACTCACTTGACTGAGAGTTTCAAGGTAGTCCATCATTCGTGTAATCAGTTCATGGGGGTCCCCGTCAGACACGAAACACACCGGGGCCGTGTCGTAACCGGGTACGTTGGTGTGAATACTCACACTCAAAGGAATGTGATGCTGGGTCCATTGAGTTTTAGCCGATACCTTTTCCATGGGTTCTAATAGGGCTTCAAAATCATAGCACGCTCTGTATGGGAAATAACGCTGGTTCATGGGGACGTCAATACCCTCATCTGCCAGGTCTTCAAAGATGGTGGGTTTGTTGTGGAATACGCCGCCGGGGAATTTTCGTTTGGTGGTCTGGTCACAAATTTTCTCGTGTCGATGTAAGTCCCGACACCGGTCAAACACGCGTTGGCATTTACTACAGATGTAGGACTGGGCATACCTGTTGATGTTCGTGATGTACGAGAAATGCCCGCCCGTGTCCGTTTCGTACAAATTCAATGTCATGGTTGTGTCGTATTTTCCCGGGGAACGCTGTACGAGTCGGGCGGTGAGTTGTGGGTCATCGGTGTTGTCATCATCCACGTGTTGCTCTAATTTGTATACGACAATGTTGACGTGGAATAAATTTTCCACCACATCAAGCTGCGATAACGGGACCCCGCGGAAGTGCTGTTTTTCCATGTTCTTTTCACGTAAGTAGTCTTCCCAATATTTGCTGGCAATTCGATTGCAATTTATGGGTGGCAGTTTGTTGAGATGGATAGCCAGGCAGCGGAATAAACATTTCCGATCGGTGCATGGCCCATTGGCGCCGCCTACTAAAGCGTACATGCCTTCTCTGTGTTTTAACCAGTCCGGGAGATGAATGGGAGCGCCGATAGGGTGATCGATCATTTTAGTGACGTAAAACGTAACATTGGTTATCATCTCCACTTGCCATTTTGTGTTGGGGCGTTGTCGTCGTATCCACTCCAAACTATCCAAGTTTTCTAATTTTTCCAGTACCGTGTCCAGAGAGGGTCGATGGATAATGGTGAAAGGCTGGTCAAACACCCGGGTATTATTGCTGGGATAATAATAACGGAGCTGGTCTGTCTCTTTATGGCGAAGAATGTATCCAAAAGTGAGATTTAACTTGAAGGCTGTATCTTGGTCGTTGAAGATAGCTTCCACGTAGCTACGTAGACGGATGTTTTCTTCCAACCGGAAATTATATAAGTCCAATATCGGGCGATTTCGATGAAAACAATGGTGTATGGTAACCCAGTGTCGTTGATAAATGTCCCTCACACGCTCGTCTTGGGGTAAAACTTCAACCGGAGGTGCCGCTGGGTCCCAGGGAAAATCTTCTCCACGTCTCATACAGGCAGGCTGGTGGTCAGTCAGGCAGGCAGGCAGGCAGGCAGGCTGGTCAGGTCAATCAGGTCAGGTAGTCAGAGTGCTCCGCAGGGTAGTGCAATGAATACTCCCCCTCCCCTAAAAATCGCCTCCTTTTATACGTTTTTCTACAATCCGCCATCTTAAACCCACCACCCACCCATCCACCACAGCCGCCATCTTAAACCCACCACCCACCCATCCACCACAGCCGCCATCTTAAACCCACCACCCACCCATCCACCACAGCCGCCAAACAAGTCTATACACGTCCAAAGGTCACGCCTCATTCACCCACACCCCCATATAGTCCCACGCGGAGCGAATTGGTGAAATTTTTGAAAAAGTACTGTGACAGAAATTGATGTGACGGAAATAATACTTCTATGAATAGGGCGAAAACTTATCTAAGATAATTTTTCTGTCATAATTAATTCTTGGTCGAGTATCAACTATTCAGATATTACGGAAAGTACTGTTGTTATAAGGTATTGTTTGTTATATATCAGACACGATCAGCTGATATATGTAAACAAACGATCTATATTTAGACCCTCACGTGATCTGCTACGCTGCAGCACGCGCTCTTTGATCTTGGCGTTCCGCCGCCGTACAAGAAGCTCAAATTGAGACGGAGAATTTCGTTACCATTACCAGTAAATTGTAAGTTTATTGCGGAAAGAATTTATATTGCATAAATTCCTGCGGGAAATAGGAAGTACACATATAAGAGAATATTGTCTTGACGTAAAAAGTTGGGACATTTCATATTTACGGAGATATGGATTTTTATAACTGAGCCGGTTTTTCGTGTAAACCATCGCAGCGAAAAGGGAAACGGCTGTCATCTTCGTTTTGCTATGTCACAAAAAGTGTTCGAATTACTTATTCCTAAATGATTTCATGACGAATCCAACTAAGGTTAGCAAGTATACATATTTTACGATATTGTCAATAACTGTGAGCACATAAGACGTTCTGGTTGATGAGATCTGAATTTTTAAAATACAACTGTCAGCGTGAAACACTGTGTTCAATGGAACGGGGCGGGGAAAATTTTATTTTTCTAGTTTGGCACATCGTATTTTACAAAACACGGGGAACCCGCTCCACAGACATTTTACACCAAATAGCTCAACCCATGAATACCAATATACATATATTGCGGCCAGTCTATGATACAGTGCCACCCCAGTGTCGAGCATTTATTGTCCAGTTTGCACCAGCAAAGAAAAATCACGAACGTTCATCGAACGTCATCGGTGGGGACCTCATGTGGTCTTCCGCGGTATATGAATCACTTACATTTGAATGCATGAATTAGTTTGATATAATTTTGTTGGGTGTGGATGATTTAAAAGAGTGGAAATATTCCGTGCAGGTCTGTTTTATGTAACAAACGCTAAGAAAAATGGCTGCCCAAGGTCAATTGGTACAATTCCCCGGATAATCGCACATTTCCAACCACAGCCCCATCTAGACGCTTTGATGCAAGGGAGACAACTCGGTCTATCCCAATTCCTCTCATTCGCGCATTTCTATCTTTTTTGCGTGTATAGGGTGGTGGTCATTTGTTTATGCATTTTACTATGGGCTGTGAGATTGTAGAATACGCTGGGGAAAAGCTATGAAATTTGTTTTTACGTATCGGGTAGGTCTGTATATAACCCCATAGGTCTACTGGCTCAGTGCATAGGTGCATATTGGGTGGACATGTTGGAGTCTAGGTGGAGCACTAGTGGACCGATTGGGTAGAGTGAGGTCTTATTTTGAAGCTCTCGAGGAAATAAAAAAATCAATAATAATAAAAAAAATCAAAAATCGGCGAGTAGTAGACGAAGGGAAAATTGGGAAGTACTGACCATGCCCCAGAATACTTCATATGCATATCACGGCCTTAAGGCCTGTAATCTACTTCACAGTTTAGTAGTATAAAAAGCGCAAGTCCTATTCACCTTGCCCCTCCAAAGAAATAAAATCGGCTCTATTTTACAGGAGTATATACGCAGGTCACGTGGGGGTTGTGACGTCACTTCCGGGTTTTTCACTAAAACTACCTCCAAACATAGAAGAGTTCCTAATGTTTCCTCTTAGACGTCCGTATGTTCATCCTCCAAACCCAGAAGAGTTCCAATGTTCAACCGCCGGGGTGTTTTCCCGGCCTGGCCCGCCCCAGCACGCAGCGCGCGCGCGTCATCACGCGGGGGTTCTCCGGAAGTGCGCGTCATCACCGGCAATGACTGAATCTTCAGATGCATTATGAATAAAACACACAAGACAGGGTTTTTTTTTTTTGGTGAGATCTCATTTTTTATTCAGTGAACAACAACAACGTGAGAACAACCACGTGAAAACTGAAGCCCAGAACAAGGGGCTTGCTAGAATTCAAGCCCAGAACAGCGGGCGTATGTACATTGAAAGAATTCAAGCCCAGAACGGGACTTGTACATTGAAATGATGGGCGGCCCAGTCATAGACGAGTACATCTCGGTCCTCGGCTTTGGGGTACTCGTCAAACATGTGGACGATGGTAGATAAGGGTCTTCCCCGGCATCGATGGTACAGGTAAAACAAGCAATATTGGCCGCACACCATACTGTCCAGGCTTTGCAACGTTTTAGTATTCCAACACCACGTCTATGTGCCTTGATCCATGAAGTCTGTTAAATCGGGATGGAGGGGTGGTAGGCCGTACGGATCAAAGTATTCACCCTGCTCTTCTGTCAAGTACACGGCCACCCAGTGTTCACCGGGCCGATCCATCGGGTCTGTGTTCAGGACGTAAGCAGCCGGATACACACGGTCTAATGGGAACACATCTCGGGCGAACACCCCTTAAAACACCCTACGTGTCCCCGGGTCAGTCTCCAGCACCGTGGTTATCTGGTCTGTATCCATGTTAGGTGGCGAAGTCACACAGCACGTTACGGCTTTTATCGATTTGAATGATGTTGTCAAACTCAGCGTAGCAGATCACATTGATGGTTTTCGGTAAAGGTGTCCTGAAATGCAGTTCCAAGCGTAAGTTGCCTTTCTTGACGAGACTCAGTTGATGATCGTTGTCTAAGATGGGAGTCAGATCGAAACAGAACAATGTGTACCCTCTGCCGAAATCGTCTCGACTGATCATATTTCCCTCGTCTTGGTTGATTTGGCCAGTTGCTGTGAAGAGGTTCAGATAGCTCCGGATGTAATTGTCCGTTCCAAAGTTAGGGTGTAAGGGGCGTGCCGGTACCTGTTGGCCATCCACATGCAGGGCCACGAAATTGATGTTGAACGCTTTTAGGTTGAACGGATTCCTCGAGAGAGTCCCATTATAACTGACGTTCTCCACACAAGCTAGGGTTAAACGCTTGGGCAAATCTCCCAGGAACAGGTTTTCTTGATTGACAATCATATTCCCTTTAGGGACGGAAAAGACCTTGGTCTGTACTCGTCGAATCGGGTACTGGGCTGGTTTTTCTCCAAGGCTCTGATGTGCCCCAACTGTACACCTGGGCTGGGTTTCACTTTGCGTACAAACAGACTTGCCTCTTGGATGACAATGTTATACTCGAGGTCCTCATTCGCGGCCATCAAGGCAAACGCAGGCGTTGCGCGCACTAGTCGTATTTTGACAGCTACTCCATTCAAGAGGTATCGGTCCTGCATGAATAAGTCCGCATGCAGACGTCCCATCATATCGACCGAGTGACTCTCTGCTGTGAAATCCACTCTCTCCGTGTAGCCGGCGTTATCAGGACTCGCTTCCATCTTGCCTGGGGTATCTCGGTAGAACAACGGGGCTGTCAAATACGACTTTTTAGCGTCACGCCCGTAGGATAACAGTGTTTCGATGTAGGCTCGGTACGGGTACGTGTTCGTCGAGGCGCTCACCAGTTTATCACTCAGGGCTATATCCACTTGCTGGAATAGCGAATGAAGCCAGAGATTCACTGGACCCACGGGTGCATCTGCTTTCAGGTCTGTCCCATCTTTATTGGTGATTTTAGCTTTCACATATAGGTACGTATGGGCTAAATCCAGGTAGGTCGTATCTGCGTTGGTGATGGTGAATTCAATGGGGCCTGTGGCTGTAATGCTGGAAAGGGGCAGATGTTCCACCCATTGACCCTCTTCGGCACTGGTCTGAGTAGCTGGGACGGTCCATAAATCAAATTCACTGTTGGTAGAAGGACACGACTCGGCATGGATGAAAGCCATCTTTAAGAAAAGATATCCTTGGTCTTCTTCGATGTGCGTCGTCGCTGGGTCGGTCGTCGACTGGTGCGTGGTCTCGGTGGGGCAGCTCTTTTATCCCCTACGGTGCGTTGTGCTTTGGCCACCAAGACGCCTCCCGCTTCTTTGGCCCGCCGTTTCAAGGATTCTTTGGGTGCCGTACCCCCCAAGACATCACCAGCCACTTGCAGTCCACTGCGCACCGCTTGTTTGCCGATCGCTTTGACCCCACGCGTCACCAAGGGCAGAAACGTTTTGACGATGCTCCCGAGTATGTTCCCCAGTCCATGTCCTCGTTGCATGCGTGTACCCGCAAAGACAGGAAAGTTACCCCCGGCCTGTTTGGTGTAATGATCGACGTAACTGGCTGTATGGCATTGATAAGGCACCTTCATTATGCAAAGTGAACCGCTCGGACTTGACGGAAATGAAGTGTCAGCACCACTTTCTCACGCTCGAATGCAATCGGTTGACCGGTGTCGTCTCTTATATCGATGACGATGGAGCTAACATCGGTCTGACTGACCGGTAGATACACGATATGCCTGAAACTGTGGGTGACTTGAGCTCCATACGTGCCTTTCACCGGGCAGACGCGCAGTAGAGGTACGTTGCTGTCGCCGACAATGTGTGCATCGACCACGTCCGAGTAGACGTACAGCCCATACATACCACCACGCATGTCCATCGGGATGTGGGCTATCTCGCCGGTGGGGCCAGCGTACCCCTGGTAATTGAAACCCAGCATTTGCTGTAGGGTAGGACTGAGTTCGACACTCACGTTGGGGCTGAGCGTGAGATTGGCCTTGTCGTTGTGTGCGTTGTAATCGAAGTCCACATGATTTTTGAAGGGGAAAGATTTGATGGGTTTTGAAGTATTCGTGACGTCTCGTAGAGACTTATAATGCATCAGACTTCTCAGTCCACCCATGAACGCCTTGGGTGTATCGTATTGACCTTCGGCTAGTTTGAGTCGAGTTTCTTGTCCTTCGTAGGTCACCTCGTACCATACTTCATTGGCTCGCACGTTGTACCACGAGTAAGGGTATTGGATATCCACGAGTCCACATTCCCAGCGTCCAGGTAAATGCAACGGTTGCGGTAACTGGGTCACGTACTTGGTCAAGGTGTTGTCAGGAAACACATCAGCCGAGCTGTTACTGGGTAGGGTGAGGTAAAACATGATGACTGAGCTGTCCTGCTGCTGCTGTTGGTTTTAATACTTCTCCCAGCCCTTGGGCGCTAATCGTCGTGCTGGTCGCGGTGATTTAGCTCTTGGTGGTTGCAGGGGGTGGCGTGGTAAAAGGGGTGAAAACGTAGGTGCCCGCCGTGGTGGTGATGTGGGAGGTGACTCCGGTTCCCAAGGTTCTGGTGGTGTACTCACATTCTGCATAAAGGCCCAGCGCTGAGGGTTGCCCACCAATTCCTGTGGTACATGCATGTCTTTCAAGCCTTGAGCGAAGACCTCCCATCCTCGAGGATTCGTGTGCGTCCTGCGTTGACGCATCAGGTCATTCACTAAATCCGTCATGTGGGTCCCGGGGACCACCTGATTCTGTACCAGGAGTTCACCTTTATCATTCCAAGTCATGTTAGGATTCTGTTTCATCCGTTGTAATACCAGGCCAGCTTGTTTCTTGAACGAGGCAGGTACACTCTTCAGGACTTCGTCTTCCACCCACTGTGGAGCTGTGGAAGGTACCCCACCCGGCTGTTGCAACGGTGCTGAGGTCGGCGGTGTGTCACGTGGTGATGGTGGTGGTGGTGGTGGTGGAGCAGAGAGGGTTTTGTATTGGTCCATGAATGTCATGTACCGCTGAAGCGTTTCATTGTACCGTTGTACTTTCTCACTATCGCTTAACCCAGGTCTCTGTAAGATCTGTTGCATCTCTCCATCGAGGGTGTTTATCGTCTTCACCGTAGAAGGGACAGGGTAGGGCGATTGGAGGTTTTGAAGGAGCCGAGGTTCGACGAGGACCATTTTTTTCGTGTGGTTCATTGTCGGCCGAAGAGTCCACCCAATACTGGACCCAACACGGAAGCGGCCAACGGTGCTAAGATAGCCCCGAGAAAGCCGCCTTGCTGTAACACCTTTTTCTTTTGTGTTTGAGACACTCGCTTCTGGACTAAGGTTCTTAGACCTGTCTTATGCTTGGCCAACTTGGTCTTCTGAGCCGGAGTCAGTGGTACGTTGCCTTTTAAGATATTGAGTCCAATCTCACACAGACAGCACACGAGAGCAGGGTCCGCACCGCGTACAATGGTTCGGACTAACTCGGGTGGGGCCGTCTTCAATACACGGAGCGTAGGAGCGTGCTTCCGTACTCGCGCAGACATCCTGTACAACTAATGCTAGAACCCACAATTCTGCTCTTTTTATCTACTTCAGAGACAAAAAATCAATCCTGCTGTGGTATTCATTCTTTTTTATTATCCCCATCATCAAAACACACACACACCCCAGCTGGGGGAGCCACTGTAGGTGTGTTTACATTATTTTTGCATGTACACGTGGTGAGTCTCTCCGGGAAAGATGCCGGTGCGTAGTCGAAGGTGGTCGGGGGTGGTTTGCTTCAGGTCGAAGAGCATATACCCGTGCTGAGGGGTTGTGGCATCTTTAAAGGCTTCCAATGCAAACGGTGTGCGGCCGGGATACATCTGTCTCGCCAGGTGCAGCAGTTGAGTGGTATCTCTCGGGTTTTTGAAGACCACCATGTAGTGGGCATTTAAGCTGATGTTCCGATGTTCTTTGTTTTTACTGAACAGATTCTGCACAATGTAGATGATGCTGAGCCGTCGATGATGGCTGCCTTTGGTAAAGAGTTGGGTGACCCGCGCATCCGTCTCCGCCATGAGATCATCCAGAACCACCAAGGTGTCGGGTTCCAAATCGGCCAGGTTAGGTAGGCCTTCCACGAACGTGATGTGGGGCATTGCTGCATACGCTTCCTGCCATTCTCCGTAACACCACACGACTCTGGCAATGGGTGGAGTGATCATGCTGTCGGCGTGTTGAAGGAGCTTCCTGACGAAGTGCGTTTTGCCGGAGCCCGTCGGTCCTGCGATGACGCAGGTGAAGGGATGCTGCCACCGAGGGTCCATGGTTGGAGGTGTATCCGCTGTCGTGGTAACCCGCTCTTGTAAATTTGGTACGAGTGAACTGGAGTGGTGGTGGTGGGCACAACGTCGGTTGTCGTTGTCTGTTCACGTTCAGGGATGATGATGGTGGTGATGGGTACAACGTGGGTCGTCGTCGTTGTCGGTTCACTGTGAGGGATGAAATCCAGTGGGTCTTCAGACGTAGTGGATGTACTTGGTGTAAGTGTGGAGCTTACACTCGTTGTGGCTTGTACACGGGGTGTGGAGGTGGTGGTGACTGGGCTCGATACGACTGGTGCTCTCTGTAGACCGGTTTCACTGATGGCTGGTGTTCTCAGTTGGTTAAGTAACGTGCTGACATAGGCTACGTCGTAAAACACACCTCCGTACAACACACTCAGCAGGGTTAGCACTAGTACACCAAAGCCCACTTGCGCTTTGCGCGTTTTGGAAGACGCTGTGTTCAGAGACGGTTGCACCGTGTTCATGGTTGGACGTGGAATGAAGGAGGACGGTAGTGGTGTCTGGCTTTATAGTCGTTTCACGTGGTTGGCAGCGACCCAGGAATTGAAGGAACTGGGCCAGCCTTGCCATTTGACGAAATGAAACAGTTTCCCACGTCGACGTTCCGTTTTCAAAATCTGCTTCACCGTGTAGTAGTCTTGCTGTGTTTTTACGACAGGCTGTAATTCCGGCTCGTAAAACGTCCCCAGCAACGTTTCCCCTTGGAGATCTTCCAGTTCATAGACTCCCCGCTGTCGGGGTAGGCGCCGTTTAATCAGGAAGTGCTCATCGCTCCAGTTGGGCAAGTAACTTTTCTCGAACTTGCCCTTGACTTTACTGATCCGTACAGGGTCCCCGACCTTGTACACCGCCTTCGGTGCTGGTTGCGATGGTCTGGGGTACAAGACACGCCGGACTTGGGCTTCATTGCGTTGGGTCACGGTAATGGGGGCTCTCTGTATACTTCGATGATAGGCTCGATTGTAACCCCTCACCAGTTTCGGGAGAACATCGATGTACCGCCTTGTATTCTTATAGGTGAAATATTTATACATACGACCTTTAAATGTCCTGTTGAACCTTTCCACCACGGACGCCTTGGTCTCGTTGTACGTATGGAAGAAGAAGACCTTCTGGGCTTTCAGAAAGGCTTGGAACGGTCTGTTGAGGAATTCCGTGCCTTCGTCGGTTTGCAAATACAAAGGTTTGCGCCCGGTCTTGAAGATGTCTTTGAACGCCGCTATGAGATTCGCCCCCGTTTTCGTCCGGATGGGTACCACCCACGCATACTTCGATAGGATATCGATGCACGTCAAGATATACCGATTCCCATCGTTGTGTTTGGCAAAGGCACTCATATCGACCAAATCCGCTTGCCACTGGGCATCTATTCCTCCCACGATGACCCGGTTCCGTAGAAAATGGCGACGGACAGCTCGATGTAAGGTATAGGTGTCTTGTTTTCTTAACCAATCTCGGACTTGGGCACGTTGTATCCCCTGGGGTTTGGCCGCTCGATAGAGAGCCGACAAGGCACTATAGGCCGCCGGACTGTCGGGACTGTAGTATAAGTTATCCAACACCTTCTCCCAGCGCTTCATGGTGACACAATGATGATGGACCCGGAGAGTATGGTTTATTTATAACAAGTTTCTATCACCGTTGTGTTGACTCAGTTCAGCCGGGTAATCAATGGCCTCGTCGTCGTCGGATTCATGTAGTTGTTGTTCATGGGGTTCAGCCAGCGCGTCCTCCATAGCACGAGCCCACCCCAACTCCTCTGATGATCGTTCGTCGGGTGTAAACAGCTGGTCCACAATAGGCACCACTTTCTCCAAGGCTGTCCACAGATCGGGGTCTAGGGTGAAGCCTCGCGTAGGGTCTTGGTAGCGGCCCAGACGTGCGAAGAAAGGCCCACGGTATACGTAGATGGCATTGTCTATGTGGATGAGGTGTCCGTCGAGCTCGTCGCTCAACACCCGTTTAAATTTGGTCCAGCCGTCACGCTGTAGCGTCACCGTATTCGATACGGTGTCAGCGGGCGACCAGCAAATAGCTCCACAGTCTTCCACCAGGGTGACTTTATCTTCATAGACGTGTAACCCCACCTGGGGTGTAAGGGGCAGGATGGCTCGTAGGACGGATGACATGCTTGCTCCAATGTCGAACGGTGAATGACACACACTCTGTCTGACCCTGGTATTTATAGTGTCAATACCACAGCGCCAGGGTCAATAGGGCACAGACTAGTATGAGGCCAACCAGCCGGTGCTGGTTCCGGCGTGAGCGCTCGTGGTCCATAGCCCGAGCATCAAGGATGGCTGTCATAGTCCAGTAGTGGTGAGTGATGGCACGCCTCTCCATCGAGTGCACTCTGTGGAGGACCGCTTCTGTGAACTCGTTCAGGATCTGGCGTCGTCCCTCGTTGTCGTCGCCATCTGCAAACATGGACCGGACCACTGCTCGGTAACCCGTGAATGAATTCACCACGGTGGCATACTGTAAAATGCGAGTCGCATGGGGCTGGGTGTGCGCCATGGCTCTGCAACCGTAGAAATGAAGGTGTGGGATCCAGAGGGACGTGTTTTATAGACCAGATGTAGCTCTACGGGTGTAGTGCGTGATACGTACTATTCTGATGGATTAGTGCAAGGCAACAACAACAAACAGGTGAGCGGGTCGGGGGAAACCCCCCAGCCAGGGTGTACATTCCGTGGGACTACTTTTCTGCCCGCGGAGGCAGACCACATCACCACCAGACCGCATCACCGCGGAGGAATACATGGAACTATTTTTGACCTGCAAAGGCTATCTATTGTCCCGGAACTATAGCCTAGACAGGTCAGTACATGCTTTGATCACGTGATCGCCAGATGACCTTGAGACCCCTTAAATTTTACCCGGGGGAACAAATAAGTAGGTCAATAATAAGGAATTTACGCTTTCTATACTACTACCGTGTGAGTAGATTGGGTATAGGTGGGCCATACTGGGTCCAATGTGCGGGTTCTATGGAATGTTTTCGTTGTGTAGAATCATACAGTGTGGTCATGAGCTTGAGGCCATGGTGCGCATGCGCACATGAAGAACTAAAAAGCGCAGATATGCTCGGGTGGGTGTGAAGCAATTCCTTTCTCTAGCGGACATGGTTCTGTTGAAGCTCAAGTTGGGTCCTGACCGTTTTAAGTCCAATGATCAATACGAGCATGCGCACTCGAAGATACACGGCAATTTGAGCAACCACCTCGCTGAGGATCTAATAATTGAATTGAAGTTTATTCTCAGAACCAAGCATATAATGGTATGAGAATCTAATACAATACAATCATAATCAAATGGCGACTTTCTCAGAATCAAAACATTTTGGAGAAAACAGCAGATAAGAGTACAACAGATCAGATTATAATGATATGCAATACAGTAAAATGGAACTATAATAATATAGTAATCAATATGGGGGGGGATTTCTACTAAACAATACGTTTGATCCCTCTTTGTACAAATGTAGCTATTTTATTCTGCACACTGGCAGTTCGGTTAGCCATCATGGAAATAAACTTGTTAACTGATGGTCTGGTCCAAAATTTAGCAGGAATAAAATCTTTTCTTAAATCTTGGAAGAAAGGACACACAAGTAAAAAATGGTACTCATCACCAATGGATGCTAAATCACAATATGTACAAATACGTTCCTCTCTAGGGACATCTGTATACCTGCCTCTTACAACCGGCAGTTTGTGATTATTACATCTGAACTTACACAATGACAATGCTTTGTTGGTCGACAAACACACAAGATATCTTTCTAAATCAATTGACTGTTTGAATTCTTTGTAAAAAATGAATTGACTACCATCTTCCATAGCTGCACGCCAACTCTGTAAATACTGGTCTTCTAATTTCAACCTGACAACAGTGTTCAACCAATCAATACTTAAAAACGTTTGATTATCCCATAATTTAAACCACATGAAGTAAATATATTTTCGACATGGGAAATCCATTTCGAAGCAAAACTCCCTGATCTATGAAGACGAAAAAGAAATTTATACACAAGCTCGAGTATTTGTCAAGAGGAACACATTAATAATTTTCCCCAAAATTTAACCATACGCAGTTTTATTTTGATAGATAAAGGGTAACGACCAGTTTCACCATAGACTAATGCGCTAGCTGTACTTTTGTTAAGTCTTAAGATGAATTTACAATACTGAAGTTGGAGTCTTTCTACTATATCTAGATTTTCAAATCCCCATACCTCGCATCCAAATAATAACACTGGAATGACCATTTTGTCGAACAAATCTAACTGCACATCAAATGGGAGATATAAGAGTCTACTTTTTTTAATAACACCAAACATGGCTTTTCTAGCTTGATCATATAAATAGCGCCTACACCGAAAAAAAAATTCCATTGTAGAAGAACAGCACCCCAAGGTATTTGTAATTGTCGACCGTTTCAAGAACAACACCATTTATCCTGAACTGAAATTTTGTTGGGTCAACTCGTCTTTTACTAAATATAAGTATTTTCGACTTGTTGCAGTTGACATTCAGCTTCCATACTAAGCAATACTCTGCGAAGCCATCCAAAGCCTTTTGCAGATCTTCAGCTGAAGAAGCCATTAAAACAGTATCATCCGCATACAACAATATTAGCAGTTTTAAGTAAGAATTCAACTCTCCTTGAAGTACAGGATCATTGAATACCTCGACAAATTTTGCACCAGAGTTTACTAAAAATTCTTCTAGATCATTCAGATACAGAGCAAAAAGGAAGGGGGAAAGATTTTCTCCTTGTCGAATTCCACTGTGTATGAGAAGAAAACAGATCGCTCATCATCCTTGATGACACAGGACTTAATCCCCTAATACCCCAGCCACCAGTCAGATTTTTGGACCGGATTCGGGGCCTTCGCGCACATCGCCGGAAGTGACATCATATATAGTAATTAGATGTTTGCCGAACATTTCGATTACTTTTCAAGTCTGCATAATACATCTGTTGACCTAGCGTTAAAAAGAATTATCTGAAGGTTATTTTCCCTGTTTATCTGGACAGAGCATATGAAAAGTAGTTCGCTCATGTGCAACACTGCACATGAGTTGTTCGACAAACTGAACCGTGCGTACGTGGGTGTTCCCCTATACGTCATAGCAACGTAGTAAATGTCAACTTCCGCTATTGGAGGCCAACCTCCCCACAGCGCATGCTCCATTTCGCAGGCTCCAATAACATCCCTGCCTCCAATAGCGGAAGTTGACCTTTACTACGTTGCTATGACGTATAGGGGAAACCAACCAACGCACGGTTCAGTTTGAATCCGACCAAACGACTCCTTTAGTGTTGCACATGAGCGAACTACTTTTCATATGCTCTGTCCAGATAAACAGGGAAAATTATCTCCAGATAATTCTTTTTAACGCTAGGTCAACGGAGGTATTATGCAGACTTGAAAAGTAATCAAAATTTTCGTTAAACATCTATTTTACTATATATGATGTCACTTCCGGCGATGTGCGCGAAGGCCCCGAATCCGGTCCAAAAATCTGACTGGTGGCTGGGGTGTTATTAGACCCCCAGCGAGGTGGTTGATTGGAGGCCTGGATGATAAATGAGCCTGCGAAATGGAGCATGCGCTGTGGGGTGGATGCAATTTGAGCTGGACATTTTTCGCCGATCTATGTCCCCCCCCCCCCGAGTCCAAATGCAGCGTACGTAGTGCTCTATTGAATATCATGGTACAACCTTAGGATTTCGTCAGCGAAATGCCCTCAAAGCGCAATGTACGGGCGAGGACCACAGTGTACGATATACAATACAAGCGTCTAGTCCGTCATTCATAATTCAGCCGTCGTCCACTAAAGAATATCCGCGTCCATAATCCAAAGACCTATTCCATATCCATATAACAGTATTAGCAGCAATTCAAAAAAGACAATCATAGTATACATAAACATAGGCTAGTTTCCTGCAAGAGAGAAGCGGTCAACAGTTTTCAATGATGCCAACAAGACATCTTGATGTTTCAAAATCGGGCCTACCGTTCATTTATGAGTCCCACAGACATATATTTGGTGCCGCTCTACACCAGCCCAATTCATGATAACGTAGCATATCGGACGCGCTTTTCTCTGGCTTGTACGAGTGTACGATATACAATACAAGCGTCTAGTCCGTCATTCATAATTCAGCCGTCGTCCATTAAAGAATATCCGCGTCCATAATCCAGAGACCTATTCCATATTCCATATAACAGGATTAGCACCAAATTCAAAAAGGCAATCATAGTATACATTAACATAGGCTAGCTAGTTTCCTGCAAGAGAGAAGCGGTCAACAGTTTTCAATGATACCGGCAAGACATCATGATGTTCCAAAAATATCAAATCCATATCGCTGATCAGAATTCTTAATCCATATGATATTCGTTGTAAATTCGTCTTCCAGAAAATAATGTATCTCAGCCACGCTTTGATTGTGACTGTTCATATGCGCATCATGAAAATCTTGAAGTACATGGGTTCATGCGGCCCCTAGCCCCGGGTTAAGCGGAATTAGGCACAAGTTACGAAACGTAACGCCATAAATCTGGCATGCTACGCTCGTATTTTGCTATCAGCATGCGATATGTATCGCCAAATTTAAGAAACATTGAGTGGAGGCGCTTGGTGGTATAGCCCTGTTTCATCAATTTCTGCAACAATGTTTTGTGACGTTGATTAAAATCGTCACATTTAACACATGATCTAGCAAATGCTACTAGGCGAGATATGTATACGCCATATGCAGGAAATTCCGCCATTATCTTCGTACGGGTCACGTGGAGCTGAAGGATCAGAGGTCGCATCCAATGACGTCACGTCCGGGTCACAGGAATTGCGGTGGGCGTTTTGAGGTAGAGATGGGCCATCCATGGTCCAAACGGATCGAGTGAGGTATCATTTTGAAGCACTCATGGGCGAGCATCCGACAGGCCTGGTGTGCTGTGAAGTTAAGCCTATGGCGCGCAGGCGCGGGCAAGGAATTGTGGGAAAGTGCATTTGAATGGACGTTTTGGGGTAGGGGTGGTCATATTTCTTGTGGATTTTACTATGGTGTGGCTACTTGTTTTCTCTTGTCTGACGCTGTAGAATACAATGACAGGGGTCTGAGGCCATGGGTTGAATTTCGCTGAACAAATATGACTGCGTATGCGTGGTACATAGGGAGGCCCGAGGTGGACGTTACCATGCTTGGTCCGAATGGGCCGCTGAGGTGTCATATTGGAGCATTCGAACGTCAGAGTACGACTGGACTGGTGCGTAGTAAAAGTGCCGTCAATCTGCGCATGCGTAGTCCGGGAGTAGTAGAAAAAGGAATATTGGGTGGACGTTTTCGGGCAGAGATTTGACCATCCTTGGTCCAAATGGTTCGCTTTGAAGCACTCGTGGAGGAACAGCGAACACCCCTTAAAATATAGTGCGTGTCCATGGGTCATTCTCCAGCAATCTGGTAATCTGGTCTGTATCCATGTTAGGTGACAAAGTCACACAGGACGTTGCGCGTGTTGAATGTCTACTTGAATGATGTTGTCAAGCTGGACTGATGGTGCTCCGGAGGGCTCATGAAAAGTGAATTTCCAATCGTAGGTTGCCTTGCTTGGCGACGGTCAGCTGATGGTCGTTCTCTAAGGTGGGGGTTAGATCGAAACAGAACAACATGCATCGTTAGCGTATTCCTCCCGACTGATATATACCCTTTATCCTGGTTGATTTAACCTGTCGCTGTAAACAGGCTCTGATTGGCTTGAATGAAATTCTCGCGTCCAAAGTTCGTTGTTAAAGCAGTGGCTGGAAATGCACCACCAGGTGAACGGACATGCGTGCGATGACACCACTTTCAGCTATTTCGCCAGGGCGTTGATGGGTCACTTCCGGTGAAGACGTCACTTTCATCAAGGGTCAGAGTCAACGGGCAAAGCATTTGTGTGTGACTGGACGGTTGACAATGCGTTATGGCGTTATGATAGAGCGTTTAGGCGTTATGCATGGGCGTTAAAACTTTAAGATAGGGCGTTAAGGCGTTAAAATAAGGTGCTAAGGCGTTACAATAGGGCGCTAGGGCGTTTAGATAGGCGCTAAGACGTTAAGATAGGGCGTTAAGGCGTAATGACGGGTGTTAACAGGAGTCACTGCATTTCGATGAATTAGTGGTAATTCCATGGGATATATAGACCCATCAGAGCTTCTGATCTATTTTGCCAGAGCGTGGAAAGGTTAAGCTTGGCATTGCGGTCTTTACTGTCTTACGTCTATAAGAGCAAGTATATCCCAAAGACGTGCACAGTCGAAGTTCAACCGTCAAAATGGGTTACACATGTTCTGAGTGCGAACGTGCGTTCACCAGACACTACGATATGATGCGACACCAGAAGAATATACATGGGTATGAAGACATCGAGGCGCAAGAAGTCAATGCAGATGATAAGATTATACCAGCTGATTCTGAAAGTTCACCGATTGATTCCGATGGAGAATCTCTATCTACTAATACGGATAAGTCGTCCTCAGATAGTCAGGCTACGTCCCAGGGAAGCCTGAGTGAGGAAGAACTCACCTTTTGAGATCGTATTGGGATAGCGGCTACCAATACCCACGCTGCAGTGATTGAAGATGCCGGACAGGACAACTTGCGTCAGACTTACACCCAAATGTGCCCCTGCATCAGAAAAACAGCCATGGCGATCTATGAACAGTATAGTCTACTGCCGCTTGAAATGAAAGGCGACCCCATATACAGGTCCATCATGAAGGCTAAGCATCACCTGGAAGAGGATATGGGACTACCGCCCATCGAGGCCTGCCAAAATTCGATCAAAATGCGCAAACAGCTGTTCCATGACATGTTGCAGCTACAGTGTCCTAGCCTGCCCGACGACGATTAGGAATACGTCTAACGGACAAGAGCGAACATGACCGAAGATTGGGGCAACAGAGAATACACCTAACGGGCAGGAACGAATATGAGAGATGCAACATCAAATGACGGCTTCTGATTGGACAAGAGCATACTCGAATTGTAAACATACCCAATGCGGCTTCTCCAGCGTGGGCGTGATGTAACATTGGGGAGAATATACTATATGAAAACTTGTGAACGTGTTTATCTTTCTTTCTCTCATATCTGCATCATGGCGTTATGGCGTTGAGACGAGCTTTAAGGCGTTAAGATAGGGCGTTAAGGCGATGCGTGGGGATTCCCCTTCTCTCGCTGCATGTATTGCTATGCATATAAGAAGTGCCTGGGACATAATCTACACTTCCGAAAGTGCCCTTTCTCTACTATTCCTCAGTGAGCATGCGCGTTTCACCCCCAGTCTGGCTTTACCCGATAAGAGTTTCAATAGGATACCGCCCACGCACCATTTGGACCAAGGGTGGCCCATCTCTACGCCAAAACGTCCACCCAAATGCCTTTTGTACTATTCCCCGACTGCGCATGCGCAGATTGTCACCGGATTTCCTGCGCTCCGAATGTGACGTCAGCTCCTTCTGACAAATATAATACCCGATTTACGCTTTCCCTTACTACTCGTGTTTTCCCTTAAGTTTGGAGGCTCAGGGAACCATCAAGATATAAGCGTTGAAATTATTATATGAAAGAAACAAAAAGTGATACTTCAACGTCACAGTACCGGTACGGCACCTTAGCCAAGTCCTGCGGAATTTTGAATAAATATACATTCCAATACCGGTGATAAGCTGTTCTGCCTGAATTTAGTATCTATGAGATTGAATGGGTAAAATTAATAAAATGGAAACAATGGGGCATTCTTTTATCTGTCATTCCTTCAAGTCTAGGTAAACCAAGATGGTAAATCAGGGAATATTCCGTGATATGATATCTGCGTTTACTGAGATTGCCATTTCTTCATGCTGTATGTTCAACACCAGAACACAGTACATTCAGAGAAAGTCTTCAAAATGCACACTACGCCCCGCGTCTAATGTTCAGGGATGGCGGAACGCGGGGGAGGGGGGGGGGGGGATATAAAAATGTTGTTTTGGTTTTCAGTTGTTTGATTGAAGGAAATTAGAGTTAAGGATGTCCGCTGGTGGTATTTGGCTTTGGCAGCCATTTTGCCTATTTTTCCTATTGGGTTATCTCCCTTTCCTAGGTTAAGATATAGGGATTTCCTTTAGAAGCCTTCTAGCCGAGAATTTTGCACAGCAACATCCATCCAATTTGATAAATTTTGATAGACAATGTGATTATCTGCAAACAGTTAGAATATAAGAAAAAGTTAAATACTATTTATATAAATTTTTCATAAATATGCTTAAAAACTAGGGCTATTCCCTATGATTTCTGGGATATCAAATTGAGCGTGGGTCAGTCCACTTGACGTTGCCTACAGCTAAAAAATACACACCAACCTATATTTTTTTCTTTGTTTTTACTCATATTACACAATTATGAATGCATCAACATACATTATTCAAAAAGTTAATTACTTTGATTTACCACCAGCAGACATCCTTAAAAGATGGTATGTTTTAAAGCAAAAAGCGGCTAAAACTTGAACCTAATTATTTTGGTGCAAATGATAAAAAAATGTTGGTGTTTGTGGTAGTTTGTGAGTGGTAACTCTGTGGTGTTTTGTGGTAATTATTAGTCATATCGTCGCACACCGAAACCAGACCATGTTTCACGAGGGTCAAAAAGTCTTGAAATTGCTAGCTATTCAGCGTGATTCCATTAGACACAATTCCGTTTTCGCTTTTCATCCCACAGTTAGCAAATTACCGGTGTCTGGAAAGACTTTGGGCTAATTCTGTCTTCAACATTGGAGAACTCCACTTTTAGCAGACAGCATGGACGAAAGTGCTGAGAAGTCGGAGAACACGAACAAATTTACTTGTTATTTATGCAAGTTTTGCATGAACTATCAATACTTTGGGTCCAAACCACCTTTTGCTAAAGCTATCCTGTAAGCGACTGATACGAACAACAACAACATGGATTGACGCTGGATTGAGCAATTTGCATTTCGATCCTGTTGTTGTTGTTATTATTGTTGTTGTTGTATATCAGTATTCTATCTGTATTCCACTCTTGAAACGGGGTTTGAAACTGAAGAGAATTAATCTCTGGTGAAACATATGACTAACCCTTCATTTACGCCCGCAGTCCAAGGCTACCTCCTCAGTTCAGCTAACCCTTTATCAGTTCATCCAGACAGATTGTCTATTTGACGTAGATTATATTTAGTCCAATAAAATGGATCGTTCAGGCTCTTGTTTAATATGCTGGAGTTATCGGGAGCCAGAACGTCCTATAGAAAATGTCATTTTATCCATGGGAGCCACGCTACCACCAGACCGACCCCTAAAAATCCACTGTTTTTGTCGAAATACAGCAATGACATGTCTACTCACCATGCAAAAACTGATCTTTGGTATGTTTTCATCCAAGTCGCACCACTAGTAATTGTGGATGGGTACGCCATAAATTATATCAAACCGTCAAAGTTAGTGTGTGCTGATTTCAGCAGCCAGTTTCTCTGCCGGAGCATGGCTTCCCTGATAGTAAAAGGAAGAACAAAAGAATCGAAACGACGTCACAAATACCACGTGACACAGCCCACGGTAGGCGAAATTGACAAGCACTGACACTAACGGGGAACAAAAAGGGGCTAATGCCGCGTTGGTCATTTGCAAATCCCGCAAGAAAATTAAAACGTGTAATATTTAGGGTGAGGGGGGATACGTTGAAATATGCCTTTGAAATGAGGGCCTACAACGGTAATATATTGTTGGAGTAAATCTACTTCATTCTATTGGATATCGCTCCGTAATATCCCTTCTAAAGGGAGTCAGTATTTCAATAGGCCTATACAAACCCTATATGTCAATAAACGAAATATTAATCAAAATTCGCCAAATTTGCCTTTTCAAATATAAATTTACAGAGATTGGAGTATTTCGGATATATATCTGGATTTCCAGATTTTTCAAAATCTAAAAAAAATTCCCGGATTTTCCGATTTGCTGTCTCAACCGACCATGTTGTTGTTGTTGCTATTTTCCTCGATAATAAATCTCCGTTAAACCATTCTAGTAAACAAAAAATCTTTTGGCTTGGGTTAGAATGCTCCAAAAATATAAATTATGCGATTAAAATTCGAGTTGTGTACTTCTGGAGGTTTAATAAGTTCGAAATAACCAATTCCCGAGTGATCACAATGCGATCTCCCCGCAGAGTGTTGTTTCCCAAAATAAACTCAGCTTTGTTGTTAAGTATGTCAGACACTGCTCATTGCCTGTAGCTCTGCCCACAGAGACTGACTATAGGGGGCGTGTAGTTGTGTAACGGAAAGCAGTACGTTACCTCGTCTTCATTGGCACCAGATTTCAACGCGGTATTAACCCCTTTTTGTTCTCCATCAGAGTCGGTGGTAGTTCATTTCGCATGTGAAACTTGACCACGGGCTGTGTCACGTGGTATTTGTGACGTCGTTTCGATTCTTTTGTTCTTCCTTTTACTATCAGGGAAGCCATGCTCCGGCAGGGAAACTGGCTGCTGAAATCAGCACACACTAACTTTGACGGTTTGATATAATTTATGGCGGACCCATCCACAATTGCTAGTGGTGTGACTTGGATGAAAACATACCAAAGATAAGTTTTTGCATGGTGAGTAGACATGTCATTGCTGTATTTCGACAAAAACAGTGGATTTTTAGGGGTCGGTGTGGTGGGCAGCGTGGCTCCCATGGACAAAATGACATTTTCTATAGGATGTTCTGGCTCCCGATAACTCCAGCATATTAAACAAGAGCCTGAACGATCCATTTTATTGGACTAGATTATGTTAGGCTGATTAAACAGGTTGGGGAATAGATGGAGAAAACCATCCATGAAGATGTGATATCTGACGGTCGTAATTCATGGATGGAGCTCCAAGTCATACGTAAACACCGAGTAAAAATCTGATACCCCTCGTCTGGCGAGGGGGGGTATTTATGCTAAAAATACGGCGTGAACAACCGAGTTTAGTAACTTGCTGCCTTCTCAAATCCATATCTTATCGATCACCACCGTTTATTTGGGTCTTCGGGAGAATATAATTGATTTAACAGCATAAATCCACACACATCCAACGTTTTCTTCCATCCACGTCTGTTTACCTGTTCTGATTTCGAGCGGTGAGGTCAACGAGCATGCGTACACGATACATTTGAATGAGGTCACATGACATTCTTTCGGGCCCCCAAATGGCAACGATTTGGTGTAAGACTCACGAAATATAATTGACAAAGGATCTGCTGCAAGTTGTATTGTCAGTCTTTTGTCCAGGATATTACCTTTTCAATGGGAGGTCTTACACCAAAGCCTTGCCCCCCAAATCATCGTCGCACAACCACAACAGCGCTAGCTCTGCAAACACCCAACCACGTATTGCGGTAGTGCGACGATGACTTGCGGACCCGAAAGAGAGTCACGTGACCTCATTTAAATGTACGCATGCTCGTTGATCTCACAGCGCGAAATCATTCAGGTAAACAGACATGGATGAAAGAAAACGTTGGGTGTGTGTGGATTTATGCTGTTAAATCAATTATATCCTCCCGAAGACCCAAATAAACGATGGTGATTGATAGGATATGGATTTGAGAAGACAGTAAGTTACTAAACTCAGTTGTTCACGCAGTATTTTTAGCGTAAATACCCCCCTCGCCAGACGGGGGGTATCAGATTTTTACTCGGTGTTTACGTATGAAGCTCCATCCATGAATTACGACCGTCAGATATCACATCAATTCATGGATGGTTTTCTCCATCTAGGTGGGGGAAATGTTGAAATTGGCCTGATTCCGGCCAAAAGGGATGATTCCGCCCAATTTGGATGAATGACGTCATGAATCCTCACCCCAATTAGACTGAATTAATCGTAACCCAAAGTGTTTCCTCCCGTTCATCCAAAGACCACGACTTTGAAAGATGATAATGTTCAGCGCATTTGTCCAGGACCTCCTCTCTAGAAAACTGTAAAACTCATATTTCTATCCTGTCAGCGGAGTTGTGGGAAGGTCGAGTATGTTGTCAATAACAAAAATAAACACAAGACATGCAGATTACTTACCATTTTATAGTATTTTTTCAAAGTGAAACTGTTCTCCAAAACGACAACGTGTTTGGTGGCATCTTTGTTTGGCTCGTTTTGGAGCTGCCAGGCGAAATTAATCGATAGTTCATAAAATATGAGTAATACGCGAGAGGGCAAGATTGAGAGAATAAAATTCAATTCAATTCAATTCCATTACCGAATGAGCTCTCCACAGGATTACCTCCCCTTATGCTGCTTACCGAATATGATATTTAAAAAAAAAATTGATCAATTAGTTGAGCCACGTGGCCTCGACTTCGACCAGAACATGGCGGTAACAACAACAGCAACAGGTATGAACGTGAGCGAAATATGTTTTTCTGTCAAAAACTTATAAACGGGAAAGTTGTATCAACCGGATTTATCATTTTTTGCGAGACAACAACATATTCCACTTTCCTGCATTACGTCATAAATTTTATGTTATCGGAGAAAGCATGTGCCCTATTTTAGCGCCAAAAATGGTCAGTTCATAATTTGAGATATTTGTCATTGTAAAAAAATGATTACTTTGGGTTACGATTAATTCAGCCTAATTGGGATGAGGATTCATGACGGCATTCACCCAAATTGGGCGGAATCATCCCGGAATCAGGCCAATTTCAACATTTCTCCCACCTGTTGAGGTATTATACCTTGATCGGGGTATTATACCTCGATCGATGTATAGGCCTATGCCTTGATCTGGTATAGGTCTATGTTAGCTTCAGTTTTTATATATTTATGGAAAATGTGGACATCCACACATACCCCAGAGGACATGACACTTTTCAACAGTATCTATGGCCTCATTGTTCCATGATTTACATAACAACTTAAGGCTTCATTTTATGTGACTAATCAGTCCAATTAGCCACTTTAATATTTCAAAAATGAAACATGGCTTCCAATGACATATCATTGAAATTTATTTTATGAGTGAAAATGGCATGCGATGTGTAAATTGCAGGTAAATTCCTAGTTAATAAATGAAGTTTAAATGACAGACGCATAACCTAATCTGCTAGCTTGTGCACATAAAAAAAAATCAGACCTCTGCTCTGGGTATTCTGACCCTGCCATGTCTGTACATGCTACTAGGGATCGTGCAATGCATCGGACAAGTTAATCTAATTTATTCAGTAGTCCATGCAGATCTACATTCATGCAACTTGGATATGATCTTGGGATAGAAGCATGCCATCATATGCAGATTTTATAGGTCAAATCATCTTCCTCATCATCCACTGTTAATGCCAGCTGACAATCTGTCATATTATACCTCGTTGAGCCGAATGGTTAGAAGAAGCTCAGAGTATTTGTTCTTCATCTGCAAAACCCAGAAAACAATGATTGGGACAGTCTTTGCTATAAAAATGACACGGTGCAATTTAAAAACATAAACATGATGGTGAATGATGTTAGCCCAAATTATTTCAAATAATGAGAAATGAATAAAGAAAAGTAATATCCTGCCCACATCACTTCTGAAAACAGTCTGGCAGGAGACAAAAGGGTTCTCATCCATAACAAATATTTTTCCATGACTTCCATTTCAAGGACATACATGTAAATCGACTTTCACCAGGACTTTCAAGCATGTTTCTATTTCACCAGGACTTTCAAGCATGTTTCTATTTCACCAGGACTTTCAAGCATGTTTCTATTTCACCAGGACTTTCAAGCATGTTTCTATTTCACCAGGACTTTCAAGCATGTTTCAAGCATTTATACATTCACAGAGATATTTTGCATTCTCAATATTTGAATTCTCGCAAATGGCATAAAATAGCGCAACCAACAACTTAATAAGGGAATTTCTTTATCATGGTTGAAATTCAAGGACTATCCAGGACCCACCGACAAAAATCTGGAATTTCAAGTAATTTCAAGTCTTGGAAATTCAAGAACTTTCCATGTTTTCTAGCATCCGTGGGAACTCTGAAACAAGGAAGATCTTGTCAAACTGATACTAACTATGAAGAGAAATTATTCATTAATGAATATAGGCGAGGTCATATGTTTTAGAATGGATGAAAAAAACACTTCACCGGGAAAGGAGATACTTTGCAACCTCATGGTCGCGCCAAATCCACTTTTTTGAGGTGATAAATCTCAAACCCCAGCCGGACAATCTGTTATATTATCTGTCATCAGGCTGGAGGGTCAGAGGAAGCTTGTACTACAACCAGGAAGTGTTACATACATGTAATATACAAAATCAGAGAGGGTGAACAGCATACAAAAATTTATTCAGAGGAGGTCTATATACAAAGTCAAAGGGGGGGAGGTGGTGGGGGGGGGGGAGGTGAAGAACATGTGAGAACAGGTGGATGACTGGCTTCCAAAATCTGGTACCGCAGAGCATTCATTTTTAACACAAATAAATGACATGAAACTTGAGAGGAGGTCAACTGCATACAAATTCAGAGGGGTGGAGTGTTGGAGAGCATATATTGTGAAAGTGAAGGTATGAACAACATAACAGTGTGAGAGGGGTAAACAATATAAAGTGAGCAGGGTGGAGGGGGGGGGGGGGCGAACTGGTGCTTTCTTTGGATCTAGCATCTATTGTCAAAGAATGATCCTTGTTCCATTATTTCAAAACCATCATGACCGTAAAATCTGTTTGATGTGAGAATTCTAGGAAGGTACTGTGCTAATGGTGGAGATTTTTGTGTGATGAATAGTGCTTATTGAAATCCCATATCCAGGGCTGATCCAGCTGAGTTGTCTCCCCTGGACCATAAGTTGTGTGTTGATCACCCCCTTGGATTGACAGTCTTGTCAGCTTCACAACTCACACATGTATGATTCATATCAGTTCTCACAGGATTTTTCCACTAGATGAAGCTTGAAAAGAAGAATATAAATGAGTATACTAGATATGTGTACACAAATATAATTTGAAAGTTCATCGGCGCTCCTAAAATATAATTCACGGGAATTCAACAGATTCCCATAAACTGTTAGCAATCTGTATACAAATGATATCTTTGGATTACCTTGGATTCCCGCAGAGTTACATGTAGATTGCAAGAATCTGATTGAATTCCCCATAATTTATTTTGATGAAAAAGAAGGCCTGAAATTTGTTGGTACATGTATGACTATATCTTTGCCTTACAATAGTTCAACTTCATATAGTGTCTCCTCAAATATTATGTTTAGTTCCATGTGAGCTTTGGCATGTTGGAGTTCAGAATTCTAGGAAAGTATGCTGCTATTGGTGCGGGGTTTTTTTGTGTGATATCATAATATGGGCTTATATGTTTGAAATGGCAGGTCCAAATCCAGGGGGTTCAGGGAATATATGTATTTGGTCTGTGACAAACAACACACAAATCGCAGAGTTGTTATTTTGAGTGATTTATTTAAATATTATCTCTTTATTAATACACATAGTATCTCAGTATTACATGTGAAGTTGGACTCCAGGTTTACTTTCAAATTGAGGTTGAGGAGAGAGGAATTGCAAATGATATTATTTGGCTTCAGAATCATGTGGCCACCTATGCATGTACCCTCTCACAAGACACCAATTGTCAAAATATTCCTGTCAACCCGCTGGGTGAAAAAATTTCTGCAAATTTCCATTGTTTGGTTTTGCATTTAAGAGTTACAAATACAGAGCTGTGGTATCAGATATTTATAATTCTAAGCTAGCATTTCACTGGCACTGCTGAATGGGAGAAACCTCCCAATCAAACATCATGTAAATGTTGATCAATATTCTGCCAGTAAAGACATGGACACGTGTAGATAGTTTATTACAATTGTTCAGTTCGGTGATATTATCTCTGTTATTCTGTACTTTCAGTCTGTTGGAGGATGCCTATGTGATGAAGGACCCATTTAGTACAGACGGAGGTCTAGTGGTGCTGGGTTCTCACTGTTCTGTCTGTCAGAACACAGTCTGTACTGGCCAGGTAAGTCTCACAAGATTTCCCTGATCAGGCCATCCTTCAAAAAATGTTTGTTGGGTGTAACTCTACCCTCATGTACCTACCAAAAAGCTTCCTACCCAAAACTTTTTTAGCATTATTAGAGAATAAAGTTTTTTATTTTGCATTAATTTTTATGCTGAGATTATAACTTTATTTCACTCTATATATAAAAAAATATATTTGACCAATCCCTATTTCTAGGACAGGGTCGTGTTAATCCCAGCAAAAATATTTTAAGGGTGACTTCTTGCACCTACGGTAACACTTTATAGACATTGGCCTGACTGACCAAAACTCTCGGTTATTCATCCAACACTCTACATACTAAACATAAGGAGATTTCTAGATAGCTGCATGCTTAGTACCACAATCATTGATAACTGAAGTAACCTACTTGTTCGTGGTGAAAGACCTTTGGATACAGTGGTGGGGTTATCAAATTGATGCAGCTTTTTTTTTTTTTCAAAGTGTTCATTTCATTGTTTGCCAAAAGTGTCCTGATTTTGGATGGTGAGATACTTTAAATCATAGTTGTCTAGCCCCAAATCTGAAACATACGGTAATTTCCTTAATAATTCACCTTCCAAATTTAATTCGAAAACGGCCGATTTTTCCCCTGTCGTGATTTTTTCCATCCTAATAAAACGAAAACGGGAGCATTTTCAATATACTCGTGAAACAATGAATTCGAACACTCCCGTTTTCGTCGTGGCGTTCGTGCTGCTGAAAGTAAAGTGAATATGTTACTCAGAATAATTTCTGTACAACTAAATCGTGACTAACGATACCCGTTGACACAGAAATAAAATACAAAAGTTCAGTTTTTGTGGTTGCGAATTCTTCATATATCATAGAACTATGATCAGAATTCCCTAACCGGGTTCTCATTAGCAGGAGGTTGGAGGCGAAAATGCCCGTCAACTGGCCATTTTGAGGCACCTACTTGATCAATAGAAAAAAAGTTAACGGCAATTCGAATGATACTTTTGATGTCTCATTTTCTTTAATGAACAGATGATATGGAAGGACAAAGATATAAATGTTTCCCTCTGCTTGTCCCTGTCGGGGCTTCCGCGTAATAGTTAGTTTGTGCACAACTCCTATGTCGAGGGAGCCATTATTTCATTTCTTCAGATGTGCATGATGTGTCTCATACATTTTGACTGCAGAAAGGGAGAAGTTGAGTATTTCATTTGTGCTACGGGGAGATGTCAACAGACATGGATGCTGGTGTTTTATTCACTCATCAATCCAGAACGACGTTTCCATGTAATAAAATGACAGACGTGAGTGTTTCCAACAACATGATAATCCAGTTTATAATCAACTTCATGGAGGGGACTAACATAAAATATCCACCCTCGCTGGGTCAGTCACATTGACATCTCACGAGTGACATTGTAGACAACCCGATCATCATTGCAGGAATTTAAAGGTTTAGTTTTTATGTATTTTCAATCCTTGACAAGCTGGACATTTCACTTTTTACTTCGTGTTTGATGGATAATGAACCAAACGTCGGCATCACGGTACAGATTTAGCCGGGAAATATGGTCGACTGACTGCAGGCACGTGTCGCAATACTGTCGGGCTACCATCCCTATTGCGGTAATGGAAACTTCCACTGACCCGGTGTTGTAATCTCGCAAGGCTTCCCGACGAATCGAATTGCAAGAGTTCACTTTCAAAATAGGGAAGTAAGGCACAAAAGTTTTCAACACATATATCGCTTTTCAACAAAAACAACGTGAGGGCAGATTTTTCTTTCGTTTCGTAGACCATATTTTCTTTGTATTTCATTCTTGAAACTTGCAACTCTGGCGGACAAATTCACGACCTACGCAATTTAATGATAATAACTACACAGGGACTGCTTGAAGTTGAAGAAAAAGAAAAAAACATTTACGGCGACAGATGGCTGATAAAAACTGTTGGGTTGGTAGCTTTTCGATGGGGAGGGCAGGTTACGCCAACTGACATATTTTAAGGATGGCCCAGAGTCTTTTGAATGAACTATGATAGAGATATCAAACATAATACACGATTATCAATAGATCACAACGATCACGGTGAAGCGGTCCGCCATTTTGGATCTTCCGTGAATATCATCGTAACATATAATTCGAACACAAGCGTTTTTCTGGAATTACCGCGACAAATAATTCGAAAGTAGCCAATTTTTTAAGTTGCGAGTTTCATCACTGCATCGCGAATTATTAGGGAAATTACCGTACACAATTTTGATATTTAAACATTTAACAACCACTGAAGAATTCAAGCATGGAGCTTTTACTACAGCTCAATCATGAAAATTCTAATCTCGATCAAGAAAGATCATAAGGGTACATGTAACTTGCTGAACAATTTGCAAAAAAGAGTGATGCCAATGATCTACATGTACTAGAGTGACGCACATGGTCTCCTAGAGTGACACACATGGTCTCCTAGAGTGACACACATGGTCTTCTAGTGACATCCATAGTCTAATTGAGTGATGCACGTATAGTCTACGAGAGTGACACACATGGTCTACAAGAGTGACACACATGGTCTACAAGAGTGACACACATGGTCTACAAGAGTGACACACATGGTCTACCAGTATGAAACCCATGGTCTACTAGAGAGTGACACACATGGTCTACTAGCGAGTGACATCCTTGGTCTACCAGAATGCAGTGTGACACATATTTTCTGCTAGTGACACCATGGTCTACTATTGGTCAAGGTCGGAAGGTCAAGGTCATTGCCATGTAACCCCAGAATATTTTTTTGAATGGATATATTAGGGGGAGACAGTGTGTTGCATACTAAAATTGAGGTAACATTGGAAGGTCAAGGTCACTGGTCCAAACATCAGGACATCATTGAAAATTGTTTTCTTTTTTTTCGAGTGACCGCTGTCAAAGCGATCTTGTTATCGTGAAATGGAACAGCAACCAGGAATCATGCAAGGGCCATAACTTCGGTATATCGACCTGCACAACTCAAGTCCATATGGGTTTTACCCCTCAACCATTTTGGCCTCGGGGTATTGTCGTCGCCATGTACGTCTGTCCGTCCGTTACCACATTTTAGGCAAAACCGCTTGAAACACAACCACCAAATTTTGAAAACTTATTTATCTAGTGCTACATCGCCTGCCTATCGAAAGTGGCTCCCCTCGGCCCATATTTTACAGAGTTATGCCCCTTTACAGATGTATTAATTATGCCCCCCTCTACCTAGAGGGGGCATATCGCTTTGTACGTTGTACCGTCCGTCTGTCCATCCGAATTTCTTGTCCGCGCAATATCTTGGTTAATATTTGATGGACAGGATTGAAACTTGCATGAAATATGGCCAGTGCCTCATAGTTGTGCAGCGTAGAGTTTTTCCTGAGTTTCGGTTATATTTCAAGAGTTCCTGAAATCTCTGTGAATTGAGACTTGTCCGGGCTGGATCTTGGTTAATATTGTATGGACAACTACATGTATGAAATTTGCATGATATGTGGTCAGTGCCCTGTAGTCATGCAGCGTGAAGTTTCTCCATGTTTTGCGTATATTTTCAAGAGTTATGGCCCTTGGTTCTTGAAATCTTTGTGAATTGGGACTTGTCCGGGTTGGATCTCGGTTAATATTGTATGGACAATTATGAAATTTTCATGATATGTGGTCAGTGCCCTGTAGTTGTGCAGCATGAAGTTTCTCCGCATTTCGTGTATATTTGCAAGAGTTATGGCCCTTTGTTCTTGAAATCTTTGTGAATTGGGACGTGTCCGGGCTGGATTTCGGTTGATATTGTATCCATAAGGACAAGTATGAAATTTGCCTGATATGTGGTCAATGCCCCATAGTTATGCAGCGTAAAGTTTGTCTGCGTTTCGATTATATTTTCAAGAGTTATGGCCCTTTGTTCTTTAAACCTTATTGAATGGGATATATATTTTTTTACATCCGATCTTGGTCCATATTGTATGGACAAGCATGAAATTTGCATGATATGAGGCCAGTGCCTTGCAGTTGTGCAAAGTAAAGCGCTTTGTCCATCCGGGTTTCTTGTCCCTGCAATATCAACGAATACAGAACAGAACAATGGCGGGGCAGTGTCAGACTAAAGCAGAACGGGGGAGGGGGGGGGGGGACGACGGACAAAGCGATCGCTATATGCCCCCCTCTAGAAATGCTTCTTTCCTGCATTTCTATTTCTGTCCTACATGCTTGAATGTCATGAATGTAACCAACTATATCTGCAGAACTGTGTTCGATACAGCTACTATATTTTGGAAACTTATTAGTATTGTTGTATTCTAGAAGCCAACAAAAATGACTCACCTCAGCCCTTATTTTACAGAGTTATGCCCCTTTTCGGATGCAGTTATCTCTGATTTTGTCATATATGCCTGAATGTAAGCACTTATATATTATAATTAACTGTGTTTGGTACAGCTACGAAATTATGAAGAAACCTTCTTAGCCAGTTGTAGTCTAGATACCTACAAAAAAATAGTTGTCTCTCCCCATATTTTATGGAGTTGTGCCTCTTTCGGATGTAATAATCTGCGATTTTGTGTTCTGTAGTTGAATGTACAAGTTATATCTGCAGATCCGTATTCGGTACAGCTGCTAAATTTTGGAAACATAGTTATCTAGTTGTACATGTATTGTAGAAGCATACAAGAAAAATCATTGTCTCAGCCCTTATTTTATGGAGTTATGCCCCTTTTCGGATGTACTAATCTTGGATATGTTCAAATGTACCCAGTTAAATCTGAAGAACTGTGCTCACGACAGCTACCAAATTTTGGAAACTTATTTATCTACTTGTATTCTACAAACCTACAAAAAATTATTCGTCTCGACCCCTATTTTACAGAGTTATGACCCTTTCTTTGTGTATTAATCTAGATATTATTTTGTGATACATATATTCTTGAATGTAGCTGCTATATCTGCAGAATTGATTATATTCTCTAAAAAGGACAATTCTGGATGATTAGTATAGCCATATGTTGCGCATTTTCAGAATATTTCTCAATTGCTTGGGGGAAGCCGAGTGGGTTTGTGAGACTCACCCTCATGTTCTACTTTACATTCTTTTCTATGTTACCGGTGATAAATGCTGTTAACAGACATATTATTGTGAAAGGTATGGTCTCAGATGGCAAAATATTATGGCCTGCTATTTTTTCTTTTAATTCTTTTATTTAGCAGGCCTTTTTTCACATCGCCTGCTGTGTCAAAATTCTGGCCTGCTTTTAGCCAATAGCAGGCCGCCATTTTGTTCCCTGCTCCCCTGACAAACATTGCAATAAAAATGTAAAAAGAAAATCAACATTATAGGGCACAAATGAATATGCTTCGGGGAGTATTTGATAGCGGCAACAAATGCATTCATGATGTTCTAAATATAAGTTGATATCGAATTTCAAAATAGTCTGATTAAGGGATCCCGGTTTAGCATTCTGATCTGGATGGATTAGAGTTTCAATTGGAATGGCATATGCCATTCCCCTCATGCCATTGCATGGTATGGCATAAGCCTTCCTCTGTCTTCCAAGTTCCAAAAATTATGCCATGGAGTTACTAAGAATTCCAACTCTGCACACCATGCCTCTCTGTTTGGAATGCCTTATCCCAGCTCTTAGAATGCCCTAGTTTGAAGAAGCTTCCTAATTTGAATTGAAGCTGCTTTTTTTTCTACCTATCTAATGTGACTACATGTAGTACATAATTTTTCTACCTGTTCCTTATAAAAATGATCTGTCACGGACAGGTGGACATGTGGACATTTCAAGCCCCGAATGAGGTCAAGGAAATGATTCTCCAATTTTGGAGGTAGAAATGCACCTTTTCTCTAATAACTTTAGAAGTATGGACAAATGTGCGTTTTTTTGGTCTTCAAATGGCACATAAATTCAAATATAGTTGTTACTAGTAACACATTTTTGTCACTTATTAAGGTAATTGATTGGGCCATTGAGCCTGTTGAAAGGGCAATAACAATAGACCAGTTCATATCTGTTAAAGGAATAGTAAACCTTTGGAAAAGGTATGTTACGCTTAAAAGATTGGTTTTATCAGTGTCCAAAAGTATTTTTTATTTATTTTTGCTATTTATTTTAACCATGAAAACACATCATAAACCCTCAAGTAATGTTTCCATCAAATGAAAGACCATTGCAAACAGTGTAGGAAAATAGTTATTGTCATTTTTTACGATTTTATTACACAGAGTAAATTGCAAATAAAGCATGGTATTCTATAGTGGTCTGTTGCATTCAAATTTCGGTCCAGTGACGTCACACTGCCTTAATACATTCATGTATATTTCAAACTTTGTATGCCCTTTCCAATGCTTGATTCAAGCTTAATACATACTTTGAGTTTCAACACAGACTCACTGTTCCAATGTGCATGTTTCACCAAAATCTGGGAGATGGTACATGTAACTTGTAAGTGTCAAGTCAATTTGAATATTGCATTTAATTTCCCAGATTTTGGTGAAAGGTTTGTCCTTATTAGGTCTTTCCATTTCCAATGGATAGACCTATTGTTATTCTACGGATTTTTATTATTATTATGCTATCCAAATTTGTCCCCAACGAAACGTCCTCAAAGCCTTACTGTAGAGCTTAGATATTGGGTGCACGGTTAGATATACGTCCGAAGTTATGCATATTATCTGGACAACTGACCTTGACCTTGACCTAATGAGATATAGGCGAGCAAAGTTAAATTTTATTTTGCGAATATTGAGCAAACGCATTGGAAGACCAAGTTGACATTTGGAAAGCATGTGTTTGAAGTTTTTCTCAACAAAATGAGCGAATAAAATAAGTAGGTCAGACAAGCAGTTTTCGAGTTCTCTCCCCTTGTGCTGTTTTTCGTGTCTTCGGTGTACAGTCAAAACTAAGGAACATATCTGAAAGAAAGTTGATAGTTGGTAAGTCTTACATATGGCCATGCTGTAGTTATATTTTTGAATTGTTACGTAACAAGAAGAAATAGTTATCTCCCTTTTAATGTTTTTCAAAACCCGTTATTTTATAAGGAAATAAGCTACGGCATTGATACTCCTAATATTAATGAACACTTTAATGACCGAAAAGGATGTGACCTTAAATTTGACCTTTGACCTCCAGAAGCGTCGCTATATGAGTGCAAAGTTTGGTGGTCAAATCTTGAACGGCCAATGCGATCAGTCTGAAAATAAGGTCACGTGACCTACCTGACGTCACAAGGTCAGCACTTGTATCAGAACTCGGCCTTGACCTTGATCTTTCAAGTGATAAGCATCCGAATATCGAAAATACGGCTTCCATTTACTGGAAAACTAACACACTGACAGTCACAAAACAATGATGCAATATTGAGTACAATATTGACTTTCTTTTGGCGCTAATTATAAAACCATCCGATATGACCTTGACCTTGAATATTACAAAATGTAAAAAGCGTTGCATGTAATTTTCTCGAAAACTACAACTTGCAGGAATCTGTAATTTAACACATTTGTACCCCATAATACAGGTATGACGTCACCGAATTTTCAAGATGACCTTGACCTTAGTTTTTGAGCTATGGCCACGGATAGTTTTGCGACTACAGTGCCGTAACTGGAAAACTGTTGGAAATTTCAACTTGAAATTTGCACATGAATGTAGGTCATTACATGATGTAACAGAACATCAGTAGAACCCATAAAAAGATACCAGAAAGATTGGGAGATAATTAGCAATTTCTGAAATTTACCATGTATTCAAGTTTTGCGAAAAGTATGCATCCAATCATCATTATTTTTAGGCATGATTGAGGGAATATATATATGTATTTGCCTATGAAATTTCAAGAATATAGCTTTGATAGCTTTAGAGATATTAAAGAAACAATTTTCCCGAACCATTAAGCCGTTAAATGGTCACATGTTGATTTCATCTATTCAATGGGAGTTGTCAATTTCGCTATAGCGATTCGGCTGTAACACTCGAGGCATCCGGATTTAGCAATTAAATAAATGTCGTCTTACATGACGGGGCCGGCTCAAGTTTGGAAACCTTTTACCTCGTGAACCGCAATAGGTACGCATTTCTAATTTGTTGCCTGTTACTTCCAATAATGAGTTCTTTCGTTGACAATAGCTCCGTACAGAGAAAAGTAATTCGGGAAAACTTGAAAAGTTACGACAAAAACGTTAGTTTAATGGTTTCAATTATCATTATATCGACATCGCCTATGCAACATGACATGAGTTTCCAACGAAAGGATACCTTTTGGGGACTTCATGGAAAGACCGTGCCATTGGCATTGTACCAACAATGTCTAGTTGTGATTGTTATTCAAGAAAAATGACTATTTATCTCCAATATGTATACAGGGGCACATTTTCGTATGGGCAGTCAAGCTGGGTTGTCTCCCCTAGACCACATATTGTGTAATGAACATCGCCTGGTTTGACACAGTCCTGTTAATAGCTTCATGCTCCCACAGGATTGAAATCACTTCTGGCAGAAAGTGGCTTTCATTTGACTATTAAATGGTACACTGTCTTCTATACATGTAGTTGCTGATGTATATATGTGCCTTATCTGAACCTGTTGTAAATAGGACCCTACCCATGTGGTTTTCGGGTGTGAAAAGGAATAGGAAGCAAACCTTGTGATATGGTTGACATACATGTAGTGTTGAAAGTGACATTAAATCATAGTCACTGAACCCTGTTGTAAATTGTACATACATACTGCCTACATGGCACTGGTTATAATATAAGTTTGCATATATCGCTTATGAAAAGTAGTGGGGAGCATATGTGGGGGGGGGGGTGTGGTATTAGGGTGAAGTGTCGAAATATGGGGTCTCTATATATAACCCCATGCTTTATATAAATAAACATAAAGATGTGAAACGGACTTTGGGTGAATCGAGAAATAAACGGTTTACCGCCAAACAAAATACATCAGCATATTCTACAAGTATCACTTTATATATATACACCGTCGTCAAATTAGTAAATTTGTGCAATTTTTTACCTTTGCCGGGCGATTCAAAATCCAACGTAACTGTCCGTCCATCTAGGAACAGTTAGATTATGGCGGGCTTCGTTTTCAATTCTGATTGGTCAGTCGCGACAGCTGATCTTACAACCAGATTGTATAATCTTCAATGTATGATTGTGATATTATCTGAGTGACTATATATTAATGTCTTGTTCAAAAGTTACCTACAAAAAAAAAACTTTGAAGGAATAAGAAGAATGGCTAAAACCATCAGATCTACATCGGGGAATTAACAAAGACAAACTCACATTGGGTTGGACAAAATAATAATGTGCTATGAACATGCTGAGGCTTTTTGAGGTTCCATTGGTGTAAATAAGGAATCATGGCCTGTTTTCACAACTTACCACACTGTGAGCCCACCTCATATTGGTGCCCCAATTAAAAGTCTAGATAATCAAGACCCTGAATATGTAGGTTCCATTTATCAGAAGAAAACAAATCATTGTTTTCTTAAAAATTTACCATGAAAGAAGCTCAAATTTTCCTGCTGTTAAGAATTGTTAGTTCTGGGTCAAGAATTTATGAATAATGTAATTTTGACATGTTTGACACTGTTTTCCTTACACTACAGTACAAGGCAGAAATAACTTGCTCATAAACGCGAGTGAAACAAAACATTTTCGCGACTGTAATTTATTAATCGCAGCCGGAAAACTCGCCTAAATCGCGCAAAAAAACAAAAGCATAATCTCGACTGAAATGCGTCGACCGTACGCGTTTCAGTCGCGATTATGCTTTTGTTTTTTTGCGCGATTTAGGCGAGTTTTCCGGCTGCGATTAATAAATTATTGTCGCGAAAATGTTTTGTTTCACTCGCGTTTATGAGCAAGTTATTTCTGCCTTGTACTGTATGTAGGCCTACATATTTTAATTCCAAATGCTTTAACTGTGTACATTGTAGTTGGTAAATGTGTCGAGTTCTTATATTGCAGTTGAATGCTGGTAGTTTTTGGTGGACAAATTGTAGAGTCATGGTAACCTGAGTCATGCTGTCTCATAAATTTATCTCTTTGTTGGCATCCTCAATACACTCTGAGAAGAAGGTGTTCTCCTATAAACCTATCTTGTTTAACCAAAATATATAATCAGTTAGAACTTAAGTTGTAAGTTACAGTTTGCAATTTGAGAATAATGTGTTTGTTTGGTTGGATGAGTTAGACTATCAGTTGTACAGATGATAGAATATTAAAATGAATAGAACAATTTGCAAAAAAAAATCTGTTTATGTTATGCGAGTCATGGGAGAATTACCCCTACATGTAGATGTATGTATTCATAGATTCGTTCACTATCACATTTATCATCCATGGTCATGCTATCTATACCCCTAATATGGATTGGTTCTAACTTTATGCTGTTGCATCATGGTGAAGAAATACATGAGTTACACTGACTCACTGTCTACTAGTAATATTAACATACATTATTCGTACTGACTCACTTGGCTGGTAGCAATATTTTGTTTCTGTGAAGGAAACTCCTTGTAACATTCACATATCGGTATGCATAATTAATTCTCCACAGTGCCGTCACAGACCTGTGTGCATATACACAATGTATATTATTGGCTGTGTAGCTGATATATCAGGTGATGTGTGTGGGAGGATCCTGTGGAACAATGGTAGAATATTAACACTCACTCTGATCAAGCATGACTAGTATCTCCCCTCATCTGGGTCATGTATACCCTCTCCCCCCCCCCAGATATGACCAGGAACACCTCTCTTACTCAGGATTAGATGTCAAAGTCCTTGTTTGAAAATAGCTTTGTCGTTATTTGAAAAACCTAATTTTGCAAAATGGCTAATATCACTCAAATAGTGTTGAACATGCCAAAACATTGTCAGTTTGTGTTCTTTGACTGATTTACACAAACTACTGTGCCTTTTGCCCCTGATATTCACTTTAATCTATGAGTTTTCTGAAGTCATTTCATTTTGTGGAAAAATGGTCATTTGATTTTATAGTTGTGTCCTTTTTAACCCTACCTGGCCTGGGGGAACTTTTCTCTGCTGCTCCGAAACGACAAAACCGAGGAGGCTGAAACTTGGTGACTTTTAAGCTTATCTTATGGTCATTTTGAGCCTATTTTCATATACCCCCGGGCAGAGGATCATGGGTAAATTCAAAATGGCGGCCATGTGGTATCCGCGAAAGTCATGTTTTTCAATCTTTTCGCTCCATTTTTTCACATTTTCCTTGCCTAAAAGGCCTTGAAAGTATTTTATTGATGCAAAACTAATTATTATATATTTTATTTGATTTTTTTCGAGAGAAAAATCGGGAAAATGATAATTTCGAAAAATCGACTCCAAAAAGACCGATAAATGGCTTCCGAGAAGATGACGTCACTGTGACGTCATCATGGCGGCCATCTTGAATTTTTTTACATTTTCCGGTAGAGCTTGAACCAAAGATACTGTGTGGTAAGTTTCAGCGCTCTAGCCTTAGTGGTAGAAAAAATATATAGGGGGGGCACTTTCCGCCCCCT
>JAVTVY010023350.1:0-91202 GCA_036873755.1 Hanleya hanleyi
GTCAAGGTCAGTCAACTGGGATAGGCTTCTAGTCAATCACCAGTTGCATAAGTAATATGAATTTGGAGATCCTAGCTTCAATCCTTCAAAAAATATAGCAAATACTAACATTTGACCTTGATAAAATAGGTCAAGGTCAGTCATCTTCAGTACACCTATCGACCTTTGCCAGATGTACACATAGTATTAAATTGGAAAGCCTAGATATATTTCATGTTAGACCATAATAAACAGCATATGACCTTGAAAAATAGGTCAAGGTCAGTTAACTGGGATAGGCTTCTAGTCAATCACCAGTTGCATAACTAATATGAATTTAGAGACCCTAGCTTCAATCCTTCAAAAAATTTAGAAATACTAAAATTTGACCTTGATAAAATAGGTTAAGGTCAGTTATCTTCAGTACACCTCTGGACCTTCACCAGATGTATACATAGTATTAATGTGAAAAGCCTAGCTTTATTTCTTCATGGTATATCATAATAAACAGTATATAACCGTTAAAAAATAGGTCAAGGTGAGTCAACTGGGATAGGCTTCTAGTCAATCACCAGTTGCATAACTAATATGAATTTAGAGACCCTAGCTTCAATCCTTCAAAAAATTTAGAAATACTAAAATTTGACCTTGATAAAATAGGTTAAGGTCAGTTATCTTCAGTACACCTCTGGACCTTCACCAGATGTATACATAGTATTAATGTGAAAAGCCTAGCTTTATTTCTTCATGGTATATCATAATAAACAGTATATAACCGTTAAAAAATAGGTCAAGGTGAGTCAACTGGGATAGGCTTCTAGTCAATCACGAGTTGCATATATGATATGAATTTGGAGACCCTAGCTTTAATCCTTCGAAAAATATAGCAAATACTAAAATTTGACCTTGATAAAATAGGTCAAGGTCAGTCATCTTCAGTACGCCTCTGGACCTTTGCCAGATGTATACATGGTATCAATTCGGAAAGCCTAGATATACTTCTTCATGTTACAAAATAATAAACAAAATATGACCTTGAAAAGATAGGTCAAGGTCAGTCAACTGAGATAGCCTTCTAGTCAATCACCAGTTGCATAAGTAATATGAATTTGGAGATTCTAGCTTCAATCCTTCAAAAAATATAGCAAATACTGTGATTTGACCTTGATAAAATAGTTCAAGGTCAGTCATCTTCAGTACACCTCTGGACCTTCGCCAGATATATATACATAGTATTAATTTGGAAAGCCTAGCTTTATTTCTTCATTTTATATTATAATAAACAGTATATGACCTTTAAAAAATAGGTCAAGGTCAGTCAACTGGGATAGCCTTCTAGTCAATCACCAGTTGCATAAGTAATATGAATTTGGCGATTCTAGCTTCAATCCTTCAAAAAATATAGCAAATACTGTGATTTGACCTTGATAAAATAGGTCAAGGTCAGTCATCTTCAGTACACCTCTGGACCTTCGCCAGATATATATACATAGTATTAATTTGGAAAGCCTAGCTCTATTTCTTCATTTTATATTATAATAAACAGTATATGACCTATACAAAATAGGTCAAGGTCAGTCAACTGGGGTAGGCTTCTAGTCAATCACCAGTTGCATAAGTAATATGAATTTGGAGATCCTAGCTTCAATCTTTCAAAAAATATAGCAAATACTATAATTTGACCTTGATAAAATAGGTCAAGGTCAGTCATCTTCAGTACGCCTCTGGACCTTTGCCAGATGTATACATGGTATCAATTCGGAAAGCCTAGATATACTTCTTCATGTTACACAATAATAAACAAAATATGACCTTGAAAAGATAGGTCAAGGTCAGTCAACTGAGATAGCCTTCTAGTCAATCACCAGTTGCATAAGTAATATGAATTTGGAGATTCTAGCTTCAATCCTTCAAAAAATATAGCAAATACTGTGATTTGACCTTGATAAAATAGTTCAAGGTCAGTCATCTTCAGTACACCTCTGGACCTTCGCCAGATATATATACATAGTATTAATTTGGAAAGCCTAGCTTTATTTCTTCATTTTATATTATAATAAACAGTATATGACCTTTAAAAAATAGGTCAAGGTCAGTCAACTGGGATAGCCTTCTAGTCAATCACCAGTTGCATAAGTAATATGAATTTGGCGATTCTAGCTTCAATCCTTCAAAAAATATAGCAAATACTGTGATTTGACCTTGATAAAATAGGTCAAGGTCAGTCATCTTCAGTACACCTCTGGACCTTCGCCAGATATATATACATAGTATTAATTTGGAAAGCCTAGCTCTATTTCTTCATTTTATATTATAATAAACAGTATATGACCTATACAAAATAGGTCAAGGTCAGTCAACTGGGGTAGGCTTCTAGTCAATCACCAGTTGCATAAGTAATATGAATTTGGAGATCCTAGCTTCAATCTTTCAAAAAATATAGCAAATACTATAATTTGACCTTGATAAAATAGGTCAAGGTCAGTCCTTTTTAATAGGCTTCTGACCCTCCACCCGATACATTTGTTGTATAAACTTACAATGCCTGGCTATAATTCTTCTTGAGATATCGTGTTCACAAGAAAGATGGACAGACAGACAGACGGACAGACGACGTTGACGACGACAATACCCTTCGGGCAAAATTTTCCCGAGGTGTAAAAATGGCAACTTCAAATGACTGGTTACAATTAAATTATTTCGGGATGCATGGAACTATCCTCCCTATATAAGAACAAGCGACTAGAGTGTAGTTCATGTGAAGAAGGACAGTGAGCAGTAGTAAAGTAAGTGCTTTTCAAGTCATATTTTCCAGGGAGGTAACTCTTGATGCCCTTTTTTCCAGGTTAAAGTATGGGGGCGCCACATCGCATTTTACCTCTGTGGCACCTGTGGCGCCAGGGGGCGCCACCAGCTCAAGGTCACGTGGAGGTCAAAAGTGGTTCCAGCAACCTTTAACCTTTGTATTCCTCCGCTGTCTGGTGGTGATGCAGTCACTTCCGCGGACAGAAAGTAGTGCCATGTCAACCAAGTGACTTCCAATGTTAATGTATACGGGGAATGCCTAAAATGAGTATGGGAATAGACGTTTTGTCACCGGGGTGGGTCCCTAGTGGGCCGAATGGGTCGAGTGAGGTGTCAAAGTGAAGCGCTCCTCGAGGACCATTCAGTCATGGGTGGGTGCATGTAAAATTAGGATTTTTTCCCAAAAATATAAAAAGCGAAACACGGGCGTTGCCTCTAAAATAGGGGAAAAACCCTATCAACTCTAGCCAAAAGGGCTAATATCGGTCCCCGGGCTTATCGGGGCCTGCCTATCAAGTCAATGGGGTGGGTGCATGTAAAATTAGGATTTTTTTCCGAAAATATAAAAAGCGGAACACGGACTTTACCCCTACAATAGGGGTCTGTATTATACAATATAAGGGAAAATGCCTGTATGGGGTATGGGGATAGTCAATTTTTTTCGTTTGCTTCACTATGGATTGTGGAGTCTCGTTTTTCTCGTCTCGCCGAGAAAAACACAATGGGCGGGGTCCCGGAGCGAATCGGTGAAATTTTTGGGAAAAGTCACCGAGATCTGTATATAGGCTCATACTGGCTATATGGGGGGGAGGGGTGATCAATTATTTTTGTGGGTGTTACTATGGGTTGTGGGGTCTCGCTTTTCTCGTCTCGCCGAGAAAAACACAATGGGAGGGGTCCCGAAGAGAATCGGTGAAATTTTTGGGAAAAGTCACCGAGGTCTGCAAAAAGGCTCATACTGGCTATATGGGGGGGGGTATGGTTGTGGGGTCTCGTTTTTCTCGTCTCGCCGAGAAAAACACAATGGGAGGGGTCCTGGAGCGAATCGGTGAAATTTTTGGGAAAAGTCACCGAGGTCTGTATATAGGCTCATACTGGCTATATGGGGGAGGGGTGGTCAATTTTTTTGTGGGTGTTACTATGGGTTGTGTGGTCTCGCTTTTCTCGACTCGCCGAGATAAACACAATGGGAGGGGTCCCGGAGCGAATCGGTGAAATTTTTGGAAAAGTACCGGGTAGGTGTGGATAGGCCCATATAGCTCCATACTGGGTTCAACCCGAGAAATTCACATAAGTTCATTGTGATATGGGTTGTTTGGATTTGTTTTTCACGTCTCGTCATTTAGAACACGATGGAAAGGGTCTCGAAGCGAAACGGTGAAATTTCTGGGAAAAGTTCACCGAGGCCTGGGTAAGCCCATAGGCCTATACTGCATGGCTATGGGGTATAGGCCCGTACGGTTTTGGGGTCTAGGTGAGGCCCTAATGATCCGATGGTGTCGTATGAGGTCTTATTTTGAAGCTCTCGTGGAGTTTGTAATGTCTCAACTAATGGTTCGTCCGTTTTCAATATTCTGCGCATGCGCAGTCTGGCCCGTAGTATAGAAAGCAGGCATGTTGGGAGTATGTGGGTGTGTATTTGGGGTAAAGATGGACCGCTATGTGTCCGAATGGGTCGTGGAAGGTGTCAAAGTGAAGTTTGTGTGGGGTAGAGTCAGAATGGCGTGTTTTTAAAATGCAAGTCGCGTCAATCTGCGCATGCGCAGTTGGTTGTAATCAAGTGGCCATTTTGGGGCAGTGCAGGAAGGTATTTGGTGTCGAGATGGACCATCCTTGGTCCGAATGCGTCCTGGGAGGTGTCATTTTGTAGCTCTCGGGGTGTAGACCCCGATTTGAGGGATGTTCACGTCATCTGTGACGTCATTGGTGACGTCATCAGTACGAGTAGTAGATAAAGTGAACATTTTGAAGCAGTGAAGGGAGGTATTTGGGGTAGAGATGGACCATCCATATCTGTCACGCATTATACCATATCTTTGTTTTGTTATACCACATCTGTCCTGCATTATACCATATATGTCCTGTATTATACCATACCTGTCCTATGTTATACAATATCTGTCCTGTATTATACCAAATCTGTCCTGTATTGTACCATATTTGTCCTCTATTATACCATATATGTCCTGTATTATATCACATCTGCCCTGTATTATACAGTATCTGTCCTGTATTATACCAAATCTGTGCTGTATCATACCAAATCTATGCTGTATTATACAATATCTGTCCTGTGTTATACCATATCTGTGCTGTATTATACAATATCTGTCCTGTATTATACAATATCTGTCCAGTATTCTGCAATATATGTTCTGTATTATACCAAATCTGTCCTGTATTGTGCCATATATGTCCTGTATTATACTATATCTGCTCTGTATTATACAATATTTCTCCTCTATTATACCATATCTGTGCTGCATTATACCATATCTGTCCTGAATTATACCATATCTGTGCTGTTTTATGCAATATCTGTCCTGTGTTATACAATATCTGTCCTGTATTACACCAAATCTGTCCTGTTTTGTACCATATTTGTCCTGTATTATACAATATATGTTCTGTATTATACCAAATCTGTGCTGTATTATACAGTATCTGTCCTGTATTATACCAAATCTGTGCTGTATTATACAATATATGTTCTGTATTATACCAATTCTGTGCTGTATTATACAGTATATGTCCTGTATTATACCAAATCTGTACTGTATTATACCATATCTGTCCTGTATTGTACCATATATGTCCTGTATTATAGAATATATGTTCTGTAGTATACAATCGGATAGCCGTTGTCGTGAATAACAACAAGTTCAGCAATGTTCATACAGTTTACTATCCCCAATGTTACATCATACCCAGGCTGGGGGAGCCGCCCTGGGCATGTTTAGTATGTTCAAAGCAAAACAAATTGAAATATCAAACACCATGTTTTATTATTTAACCCACCGCCACATTAGGTACAAGTGTTTACTGAGCTCAAGTCAACGATCAGCATGTAGACATAGAGAGTATGTACGGCATGCTATGGTATTCATCAGTGCACGGGTGACGCATTCAGCCGAGGGGGTCGGTCAGCTTGGTAACGAAAATCGTGACATTGGTCACCCTCTCCACTGTCCACTTGGTGTTGGGGCGTTGTTGTTGGGCCCAATCCAAGGGATCCACGGTGTCCAGTTTCTCCAGCATCGTTTCTACCGACACCCGGTTAACCCTACCTGGCCTGGGGGGGCCATTATGCCCCCCCTACCAAACTTTCTGCACTATCTCCGGAACGGCAAAAAATGGGGAGCTGAAACTCCGTGACTTTATCGTTTGTCTTATTGGGGTAATTTTGAGCCTATTTTCATAACCTCCCGAGCAAAGGATCATGGGTAAATTCAAGATGGCGTCCATGTGGTGTACCAGAAAAGTGATGTTTTTGTCATATTTCTTCAAAATTTCTGCTTTTCCGCAGTGAAAAGTGGGCAAAAACTATTTTATTTCATATCACATTAATATTTGCTAATTTTTCATGCAATTTTTGTGGAGAAATTGCAAAAATAAAAAATTCGGAAAATCTAACCGAAAAATCGACCAAAAAATGCCGTTTTTCAAAATGGCGTCACTGTGACGTCATCAAAGCGGCCATCTGGGATTTTTTTTACATTTTCTGGTAGAGCTTGACCCAAGGGAATAGTGTAATAAATTTCAGCCCCCTAGCCCCAGGGGTAAGAAAAATAATTAGGGGAGGGGCCATTTCGGCCCCCTCCCAGGCCTGGACAGGTCCCAAAAAGCCCAGCCCAGATAGGATTAATGATGGTAAACGGTTGGTCGGGTAAAAGTATCGGACTTGGACTGTCTCCTTATGCTGCAGCACATAACCAAACGCCAGATTCAGTTTGAAGGCCGTAGTTTGGTCGTTGAAGATGGCTTCCACGTAGCTACGTAGACGGGCGAGGTCGGTCAGTCGGAAATTGCAGATATCTTGAATAGGGCGATGACGGTTGAAACATTGCCGTTTCATGGACCAATGGCGCCGATAGATGTCACTCACTGGATGGGCGTCCTGTAAAAGATCGCTAGGAACATTTATGGGCTCGTCCAGAAAATTTTCGTTGTTGTCAGGCGTATGACTCGAAACCGTAACGCTGTGGACCGGCTGGATATCCAGGCTCTTCTGAACTGTGGGTATAGGCGGGCTCTCCGTCATCGCATCACCAGTGGTGTTCGTCTCTCCGGGCTCATCTTCACTGAGCCTGACCTTCCGCGGCTCCTCTTCAGTGGAAAGTTGTCGCCCAAACCGTAGAGACGGGGCATGAATCAAACGCTGATGCCGTCTTAACTGACTGCGTGGTTGAAGAGTTGACCACGATCCTTACATTGTTCCATCGCGCCCTCGTGGAATGAGCGTTCGTGACGCAGTAAAGGATCCTTCCGATTAAATGACCGTGCGCAGGTTGTACAAGTATACCGTGCATCGTTGTGGGTGAAGGCCTCGTGGTGGTGCAAGTCGTGCAGACGAGTAAACTGCTTCTGGCAAGTTGTGCAAGTGAACATCTTGGTGGTTGACAGAGTGTCTGATGAAACGACCAGGCCGCTTCCCTTTCATAGCACGCTAGCTGGTGATCTATTTTTAGCACACTCAGTTCAACTATCCCCAAGTCGAGGACCGAGATGTACTGGCGTACGACTGCGCCGCATTGCGCGCGTGTGTGTGTGTGTGTTTGTGGGCAATGGATGTTACATCCGGGATCTTGTCAACATCCGGGTTTCCAAGTGGGTTTTTTCCATCGTTCCTCCGTCTTCCATCCGGGTGCTGTGGTTTTACATCCGTGCCCTCATCTTACATCCGTGTTTTTTTATTAACCGCATTGCGCGCGTGTGTGTGTTTGTGTTTGTGTCCATTCGTGGACAATGTAGAATTACGTTCTCTTCGAAAACTTCCTCTCATCGCATCAATATGCCAAGACCCATTCAATATAAACACAACCAAGAGACATCAACAACAACAGGCACATTGCGTAATACACGTGTTATTATCCTCACACCATCACCACCACCACCACCTGACGTTGACGCCGTCAACGATCAGCATGTAGACATATAGTGTATGTACGGCATGTTATAGTATTCATCAGTGCATGAGTGACGCATTCAGCCGATGGGGGTGGTCGGTCAGCTTGGTAACGAAAAACGTGACATTGGTCACCCTCTCTACGACTCATTGTGTGTTGAGGCGTTGTTGTTTGGGCCCATTCCAAGGGATCCACGGTGTCCAGTTTCTCCAGCATCGCCTCTAGCGACGCCCGGTTAATGATGGTAAACGGTTGGTCAAATACCCAGATGTTACTGCTCGGGTAAAAATATCGGACTTGGTCTGTGTCCTTATGCTGCAGCACATAACCAAACGCCAGATTCAACTTGAAGGCCGTAGTTTGATCGCTGAAGATGGCTTCCAAGTAGTTGCGTAGACGGGCAAGGTCGGTCAATCGGGAATAGTAGATATCTCGAATAGGGCGATGACGGTAGAATCAGTGCCGGATCATGGGTCAATGGCGCCGATGGTCACTGGATGGTCTTCGTGTAACAGATCGCTAGGAACATATATGGGTTCGTCCACGAAGTGTACTTTGCCCTCCACGTCGTACAAAATCTTGCCCAAGGTCTTGTCGTCGGAATTTGACTGTTGAATTAGGGCGACATCATCATCGGCCCTCGTGCGATGGGTGGGAGTTCCCCCTGTCTCGATATTGATGTCTACGGGCTCTTCTACCTGCAAACGTGGCTGCGGAAAAGTGTATCGTGTGCGTTGGTGCCGCAGCAACTGACTGGTCAGCACAAGTGAACATCTTGGTGGTTGAGAGAGTGTCTGATGAAACGGCCAGGCCGCTTCCCTTTTATAGCACGCTAGCTGGTGATCCATTTTTAGCACACTCTACCCCAAATCGAGGATCGAGACTGGTGTACTGGTGTACGACTGAGCTGCATTGCGCGCGCGCGTGTGTGTGTGTGTGTGTGTATTTGTGGTCTGTGGATTTTACATCCGGGATCTTGTCAACATCCCGGTTTCCAAGTGGGTTTTTCCCGTCGTTCCTCCGTCTTCCATCCGGGTACTGTGGTTTTATATCCGGGTCCCCATCTTACAGCCGGGTTTTGGACACCTGCTGACCTCAATAATTTGCGTGTGACCTCTATGAGGTCACTTCCGCTTCCGTTCACGTGACCGGAACTTTGGCCCCTGCGCTCAATGGTGTCTCTTCGGTGACCTCCGTGACATCTTCGGGCACCTCCGTGTCTCTTCGGTGATCTCCGTGACATCTTCGGTGACCTCCGTGTCTCTTCGGGTACCTCCGTGACATCTCCGGTGACCTCCGTGACACTTTCGGGCACCTCCGTGTCTCTTCGGCCACCTCCGTGTCTTTTCGGGAAGTGACCGAAGAGACTCGGAAGTGAGCGACATTGTGGGGAAAACCCCACAGACAAGTACATGTGCTATCATGTTCACACTCCGTCACCGAAAAGACACGGACTGAAGATGGCGGACCTCGCCCGGTGGTGGTGGTGGTGGTGGTGTGAGCTCCCGTGTGGCAGAGCTCTTGGATCGGAGCTCTTGGAGCTCAAAGCGTGTGGAGCTCAGAGCTCGGAAGTGACATTTGCATATGACCTCTGTGAGGTCACTTCCGCTTCCGTTCACGTGACCGGAACTGACCTTTGGCCCCTGGGCGCGCTAACAATACCGGATAAAAATTGCGCGCAGGGGTCAAAGGTCAGTTCCGGTCACGTGAACGGAAGCGGAAGTGACCTCACAGAGGTCATATACAAATGTCACTTCCGAGCTCTGAGCTCCACACGCTTTGAGCTCCAAGAGCTCCGATCCAAGAGCTCTGCCACATGGGAACTCCCACCACCACCACCATCACCGGGCGAGGTCCGCCATTTCCAGTCCGTGTCTTTTCGGTGACGGAGTGTGAACATGATAGCACATGTACTGACCTGTCTGACCTGCCTGTCTGTTTTCCCCACAATGTCGTTCACTTCCGAGTCTCTTCTGTCACTTCCCGAAAAGACACGGAGGTGGCCGAAGAGACACAGAGGTGCCCGAAGATGTCACGGAGGTCACCGAAGATGTCACGGAGGTGCCTGAAGCGACACGGAGGTCACCGAAGAGACACGGAGGTGCCCGAACATGTCACGGAGGTCACCGAAGAGACACGGAGGTGCCCGAACATGTCACGGAGGTCACCGAAGAGACACCATTGCGCGCAGCGGCCAAAGGTCAGTTCCGGTCACGTTAACGGAAGCGGAAGTGACCTCACAGAGGTCATATGCAAATTATTGAGGTCAGCAGGTGTCCAAAACCCGGCTGTAAGATGGGGACCCGGATGTAAAACCACAGTACCCGGATGGAAGACGGAGGAACGGCGGGAAAAACCCACTTGGAAACCCGGATGTTGACAAGATCCCGGATGTAAAATCCACAGCCCAAACATACACACACACACACACACACGCCGCGCGTAATGCGGCTCTCTCGTACACCGGTCGATCCTCGACTTGGGGTAGAGTGTGCTAAAAATAGATCACCAGCTAGCGTGCTATAAAAGGGAAGCGGCCTGGCCGTTTCATCAGACATTCTGTCAACCACCAAGACGTTCACTTGCACTACGTGTTCGAAATCATTCACTCGTCTGCACGACATGCGCCGCCATGAGGCTACCAAGCACGAAGGAACCGCCCGGTATAGCTGTACGATATGTACACTGTCGTTTCAGCGCCCGAATCATTTACAGCGCCACAAACGTGCACGCCATGAAGTACCAAAGCGTCCATGCGAAGAATGTGGTCGGCTTTTCAAACTGACCAGTCAGTTGCTGCGACACCAACGCACACGACACCCTGTTCCGCAGCCAGGTTTGCAGGTAGAAGAGCCCGTAGGCATCAATATCGAGACAGGGGCAACTCCCACCCATCGCACGAGGGCCGATGATGATGTCGCCCTAATTCAACAGTCAAATTCCGACGACAAGACCTTGGGCCAGATTTTGTACGACGTGGAGGGTAAAGCACACTTCGTAGACGAACCCATATATGTTCCTAGCGATCTGTTACACGAAAACCATCCAGTGAGTGACATCTATCGGCGCCATTGGCCCATGATCCGGCACTGTTTCTACCGTCATCGCCTTATTCAAGATATCTACAATTTCCGACTGACCGACCTCGCCCGTCTACGCAGCTACGTGGAAGCCATCTTCAACGATCAAACTACGGCCTTCAAGTTGAATCTGGCGTTTGGTTATGTGCTGCAGCATAAGGACACAGACCAAGTCCGATATTTTTACCCGAGCAGTAACATCCGGGTATTTGACCAAGCGTTTACCACCAACCGTGGATCCCTTGGAATGGGCCCAACAACAACGCCCCAACACACAATGGGTCGTAGAGAGGGTGACCAATGTCACGTTTTTCGTTACCAAGCTGACCGACCACCCCCATCGGCTGAATGCGTCACTCATGCACTGATGAATACCATAACATGCCGTACATACTCTATATGTCTACATGCTGATCGTTGACGGCGTCAACGTCAGGTGGTGGTGGTGGTGATGGTGTGAGGATAATAAAACGTGTATTACGCAATGTGCCTGTTGTTGTTGATGTCTCTTGGTTGTGTTTATATTGAATGGGTCTGAGCATATTGATGCGATGAGAGGAAGTTTTCGAAGAGAACGTAATTCTACATTGTGCACGAATGGACACAAACACAAACACACACACGCGCGCAATGCGGCTCATGAAAAACACGGATGTAAGATGAGGACACGGATGTAAAACCACAGTACCAGGATGGAAGACGGAGGAACGATGGGAAAAACCCACTTGGAAACCCGGATGTTGACAAGATCCCGGATGTAACATCCACTGCCCACAAACACACACACACACACGCGCGCGCGCGCAATGTGGCTCAGTCGTACGCCAGTACATCTCGGCCCTCGACTTGGGGATAGTTGAACTGAGTGTGCTAAAAATAGATCACCAGCTAGCGCGCTATAAAAGGGAAGCGGCCTGGCCGTTTCATCAGACACTCTGTCAACCACCAAGATGTTCACTTGCACAACTTGCCAGAAGCAGTTTACTCGTCTGCACGACTTGCACCGCCACGAGGCCTCCACCCACAACGATGCACGGTATACTTGTATAACCTGCACACGGTCATTTAATCGGAAGGATCCTTTACTGCGCCACGAACGCTCATTCCACGAGGACGCGACGGAACAATGTAAAGATTGTGGTCAACTTTTCAAACGACGCAGTCAGTTAAGACGGCATCAGCGTTTAATTCATGTCCCGTCTCTACGGTTTGGGTGACAACTTTCCACTGAAAAGGAGCCGCGGAAGGTCAGACCCAGTGAAGATGAGCCCGGGGAGACGAACGCCACTGGTGATGCGATGACGGAGAGCCCGCCTATACCCACAGTTCAGAAGAGCCTGGATATCCAGCCGGTCCCCACCGTTACGGTTTCGAGTCATACGCCTTACAACAACGAACATTTTCTGGACGAGCCCATAAATGTTCCTAGCGATCTCTTACAGGACGCCCATCCGGTGAGTGACATCTATCGGCGCCATTGGTCCATGATACGGCAATGTTTCAACCGTCATCGCCCTATTCAAGATATCTACAATTTCCGACTGACCGACCTCGCCCGTCTACGTAGCTACGTGGAAGCCATCTTCAACGACCAAACTACGGCCTTCAAACTGAATCTGGCGTTTGGTTATGTGCTGCAGCATAAGGAGACAGTCCAAGTCCGATACTTTTACTCGAGCGGTAACATCCAGGTATTCGACCAACCGTTTACCATCATTAACCGGGTGTCGCTAGAAACGATGCTGGAGAAACTGGACATCGTGGATCCCTTGGAATGGGCCCAACAACAACGCCCCAACTCCAAGTGGACAGTGGAGAGGGTGACCAATGTTACGTTTTTCGCTACCAAGCTGACCGACCCCCTCGGCTGAATGCATCACCCGTGCACTGATGAATACCATAATATGCCGTACATACTCCATATGTCCACATGCTGATCGTTGACTTGAGCTCAGTAAACACTTGTACCTAATGTGACGGTGGGTTAAATAATAAAACATGGTGTTTGATATTTCAATTTGTTTTGCTGTGAACATACTAAACATGCCCAGGACAGCTCCCCCAGCCTGGGTATGATGTAAGATTGGGGATAATAAACTGTATGAACATTGCTGAACGTGTTGTTATTCACGACAACGGCTATCCGATTGCATAATACAGAACATATATTGTATAATACAGGACATATATGGTACAATACAGGACAGATATGGTATAATACAGCACAGATTTGGTATAATACAGGACATATACTGTATAATACAGCACAAATTTGGTATAATACAGAACATATATTGTATAATACAGCACAGATTTGGTATAATACAGGACAGATACTGTATAATACAGCACATATATTGTATAACACAGGACAGATATTGCATAATACAGCACAGATATGGTATAATTCAGGACAGATATGGTATAATACAGCACAGATATGGTATAATAGAGGGCAAATATTGTATAATACAGCACAGATTTGGTATAATACAGGACATATATGGTACAATACAGGACAGATATGTTATAATGAGCACAGATATGGTATAATAGAGGAGAAATATTGTATAATACAGAGCAGATATGGTATAATACAGGACATATAGGGTACAATACAGGACAGATTTGGTATAATATAGAACATATATTGCAGAATACTGGACAGATATTGTATAATACAGTACAGATATTGTATAATACAGCACAGATATGGTAAAACGCAGGACAGATATTGTATAATACAGCACAGATTTGGTATAATACAGCACAGATTTGGTATAGCACAGGCCAGATACCGTATAATACAGGGCAGATTTGGTATAATATTGGACATATATGGTATAATAGAGGACAAATATGGTACAATACAGGACAGATTTGGTATAATACAGGACAGATATTGTATAACATAGGACAGGTATGGTATAATACAGGATATATATGGTATAATGCAGGACAGATGTGGTATAACACAACAAAGATATGGTATAATGCGTGACAGATATGGATGGTCCGTCTCTACCCCAAATACCTTCCTTCACTGCCCCAAAATGTTCACTTGCGCTACTACTCGTACTGATGACGTCACCAATGACGTCACAGATGACGTGAACATCCTTCAAATCGGGATCTACATCCCGAGAGCTACAAAATGACACCTCCCAGGACGCATTCGGACCAAGGATGGTCCATCTCGACACCAAATACCTTCCTGCACTGCCTCAAAATGGCCGCTTGACTTACTACAACCAACTATGCATGCGCAGATTGACGCGACTTGCATTTTAAAAACACGCCATTCTGACTCTACCCCACAAAAGCTTCACTTTGACACCTTCCACGACCCATTCGGACCCACAGCGGTCCATCTTTACCCCAAACACACACCCACATACTCCCAAAATGCCTGCTTTCTATGCTACGTGCCAGACTGCGCATGCGCAGAATATTGGAAACTGAAGAACCATTAGTCGATACATTACAAACTCCACGAGAGCTTCAAAATAAGACCTCATACGACACCATAGGATCATTAGGGGCTCACCTAGACCCCAAAACGCTCACCCCGTATGGGCCTATACCCCATAGCCATGCAGTATAGGCCTATGGGCTTACCCAGGCCTCGGTGAACTTTTTCCAAAAATTTCACCGTTTCGCTTCGAAACCCTTCCCATCGTGTTCTTAATGACGAGACGTGAAAAACAAATCCAAACAACCCATATCATAATGAACGTATGTGAATTTCCCAGGTTGAACCTATACTCCCATATAGCCAGTATGGAGCTATATGGGCCTATCCACACCTACCCGGTACTTTTCCAAAAATTTCACCGATTCGCTCCGGGACCCCTCCCATTGTGTTTTTCTCGGCGAGACGAGAAAAACGAGACCCCACAACCCATAGTAACACCCACAAAAAAAAATTGACCACCCCTCCCCCCATATAGCCAGTATGAGCCTATATACAGACCTCGGTGACTTTTCCCAAAAATTTCACCGATTCGCTCCAGGACCCCTCCCATTGTGTTTTTCTCGGCGAGACGAGAAAAACGAGACCCCACAACCCATAGTAACACCCACAAAAAAAATTGACCACCCCTCCCCCCATATAGCCAGTATGAGCCTATATACAGACCTCGGTGACTTTTCCCCAAAATTTCACCGATTCGCTCCGGGACCGCTCCCATTGTGTTTTTCTCGGCGAGACGAGAAAAAGGAGACCCCACAACCCATAGTAACACCCACAAAAAAAAATTGACCACCCCTCCCCCCATATAGCCAGTATGAGCCTATATACAGACCTCGGTGACTTTTCCAAAAAATTTCACCGATTCGCTCCGGGACCCCTCCCATTTTGTTTTTCTCGGCGAGACGAGAAAAACGAGACACCACAACCCATAGTAAAGCAAACGAAAAAAATTGACCATCCCCATACCCCATACAGGCATTTTCCCTTATATTGTATAATACAGACCCCTATTGTAGGGGTAAAGTCCGTGTTGCGCTTTTTCTATTTTCGGGAAAAAATCCTAATTTTACATGCACCCACCCCATTGACTTGATAGGCAGGCCCCGATAAGCCCGGGGACCGATATTAGCCCTTTTGGCTAGAGTTGATAGGGGGTTTTCCCCTATTTTAGAGGTAAAGTCCGTGTTTCGCTTTTTATATTTTCGGGAAAAATCCTAATTTTACATGCACCCACCCATGACTGAATGGCCCTCGAGGAGCGCTTCACGTTGACACCTCACTCGACCCAGTCGGTCCACTAGGGACCCACCCCGGTGACAAAACGTCTATTCCCATACCCCGTATACATTAACATTGGAAGTCACTTGTCCGCGGAAGTGACGGCAACACCACCAGACCGCGGAGGAATACAAAGGTTAAAGGTTGCCGGAACTGCTTTTGACCTCCACGTGACCTTGGGCTGGTGGCGCCCCCTGGCGCCACAGAGGTAAAACGCGATGTGGCGCCCCCTATACTTTAACCTGGAAAAAAAGGAACCAAGAGTTACCTCCCTGGAAAATGCGGTTCGAAATCATTGCTACCAACAACTCCCGTATCACAGCAGGTGTCATGTCGCCGTGAAATCTTAACATTTTTAACGCGCGAGAAACTTAGAACCAGGGCTATATTTCAATGCGGTTTGACTGCAACACGCGGTCGTGTCACATGCTGTATAGAAGTCGTTTGCTGCATGTAGTGACGCCTACTGTGGAACTGGAACTCAAAATTAACATTGACATTGATGAAAACCCTTAAAAATTGACATTGATGAAAACCTGATAAGAAAATCAGTAAATCCAAGATAACCATGATAATGTTACGTGCAATGACCGGAGCGTCGTATTCTAAGAAAGCATTGGTCGATTAGCGTGTTTTTATTTGTGCAATTTTCAACTCGTACTAAATTATTATCTCCCGGGCAGAGTGTGTATAACTATTTCTATAGTAAGAACCGAAGCAAGCGTTTCAGCTCTCAAGTTTTCTTCTTAAACAAGGGTAAAGTTCACTAATAAAGAGAATTCGCACCGTACCCTCACCAGACCAGGTATGGCTGAATGGCGTCAAATATCACTGGTGAATACTGTTGGGTAATCTGATCAATTTGCAATACTGTGCTCTGTGACTCAAATGTCCTAAATAATGAATTATGCATAAATTATTCTTGAGAATGTGAATCAAATATAGAGAATTGTATAGGATCAATTCTAATTAATGTTTTGTGTATCAGATGGTTTTGTGCTGTACGGGTATACATATACATCAATTACCATTTCGATCCTACAGACAGTACCGGTATTAATATGTTCAGATAATATTCAATAAAGCCTCAAAGCAAACAACGCAAGTTAAATAATTGAAGCCAGCCTGTCAACCTGATCAAGTCATGATTGATTTCTAACAAGCTGTCCGCCACCATGAGGCATGCAGATCGTTCCCACTGGAATTGTTCATTTATCATCACTTACTTCTAATGGTCATTTCGCCATTCATTGAGAAACTCTGTCGATTCTACAATGTCTAATGGCGGTGATAAGCAAACTAATGGTATACTATCGCTATAAATGAGGCCAAAAGATATTTCATATATATATTGCCTAATAGACTAGGTTGCAAATCGTATTCTTATGCTACGTGACTTCGCTGTAGTATTGATAATAAACACTATGAAGTCACGAAGCTTATAATCGAAATACAGAATATCTCTATGACTTCAGTATGCGGAGTTGCCCTTGTTTTGTTTGATGCTGATCTGTTGATCTGTGCTTGTACCTTATTATACACAGTTTGCAGGGTAACTTTGAAATTCAACATTGTCACCCTAGATTTGAATTTTACCGTAACAAGCAGCCAGAGGATGCTAGGTCCCCCGCCGAAATGGCAGCAATATTTTTTAGCATTGTTGGTCTTAGGGGATATACATGAGGGAGGCAACTGCTGCTTCATAGGCGTTGGATGTGGAAGGGTGTTTCTGCCTTCCCAAGTTTTAAGATCAACTCAGAACGATTGACTGAAAGTTGATTGCTTCTGTGATATAGTTTCCATGCAGTGAAGCACCGAGAAGCATCCCCAAGTGACATCTCAAGGAATTATCTGCAAACCAAATTTGACGAGAAGCTGAAGGCATCCTCAACCTACTGCCCGGAAACCAAATTTTAAATTGCCACCAGTTGTCGCCACCTGTAGGTGCAAGTGAGCGAAATGCAATCCCAAGCATCATCTCATGGCATGGTAGCCTACATGTATTAGCCTATAGTATCTTCTACAGGGGGCTAATGATCGGCTGATGCAGCAACAACAACATTTTCCCAGTTAGACGGCAGATTTTGAAATCAAAAACGAGGCCGCGCTATGTCATCAGTCAACTGAGACAGTCACGTGGTTGTGTATGAAGATTGGGGTGGGTCTTATCTAATAGTGATCCAATGAAAATGCTCGTATTAGTTTAAAATGGCGGGGTCGAATGACCAATCACTGAACGGGAGACAGCTGGAACAGTACGTTGACACTGTCTGTTAATACAGGGGCGTCGGAAGCAAATTCAAAGTGGTACGGCCACTATCATTGCACTTTAGGTGAGGATCCAGGGGCCGCCCAGGCCCCAGATGCTCATGGGGTCTAGATCGCCGAAGAAGCGTTCTGAGCGATTTCTGGCGTCAATCAAAATCACTCTGCATTGAAATGTATTTTTAGTTCTTTCCTAACCCTTTTACCATTGAAAACGCAACCGATGGTGGTTTTCTGCGATGCTGAATTACAAAAAATTGTGTATAGTATAGTACTGTATCCTAGGCACATCGTGTAGAAGTAACCGGGATGATGCATCGATAATGTATACCAAATTTTACATTGAGCATTTGAACAGTGTCAGAGATAGAGATCATTAATGATTTTACATAAATTAAAGATGGTTGCCCATCCTTCCCGTCACTCAGAGGAACTAATGTGGTTATTCATTAATGCAAGTCTCTTCATACATCGATGCTGTAAATCAAGTTTCGTATAGAACATTTGAATGGTATCAGAGATAAACATCATGAAAGATTCTGAATAAATTAAAGATGGCCGCCAAGATTTCCGCCCAATCAGAGAAACCAGATCTGTCATTCATCGTAAGTCTCTTGATGCGTCAATGATGTATACCAAATTTTCCACTGAGCACTCCAACGGAATCAGAGATAGATCATTAATGATTTTGCCTAAATTAAAGATGGCCACCAAAGGTTTTCAGTCAATCAGGTCCCGATTCAAAGTATCTGGATGTATTGATGATATATACCTACCTTCATATAAAACAATTGAATGGTAACCGAGATATGTATGCTATCATTATCGATTTCGCATGAATTAAAGATGGCATCCAGGGTTCCCAGCTAATCAGAAAAGCCTGTTTGGTAATTCGTTGAAAGTTGCTTGATGTATCGATGATGTATATCAAATTTCGTATTGAACAGTTGAATGGTTTCCGAGATATGGATCATTATCCATTTTGCATGAAATTAAAGATGGCTGCTAAGGTCCCAATCAGGTCCCAATTCTAAAGGCTTCTGGTCCTTGACTAGGCAAATAAGCATACCAAATTTGGAATTCATCAGCGAAACAGTTTTCCGGCTATCTCGCTCACGAACGGACGTACGAACAGACGGACGTACAAGATGATGACAATACCCCATGGCCAAAAATGGCCGAGGGGTAAAAACATGGGTCTGTGCCTGATAAATTTTAAGCCTTTTGGGGTTGCAACTCATTCATAGAAAGCTCCCTGTACATGAACAACTGCACTGACAACTGCATGCCATCATCTGTCAGTCTGAAGACCAGCAAGGTTGAATTCAGTTCAATTCAGGAAATTGATCATATGCACAGTGTGCACCCAAACATTAGGAACACAGTTGTAATTAATATAGTAATATACGTGTGTAGACAAATGATTTGTGCAGAAGCTTCAGGGTAAATCCTATGATGTGCAATACAATTATTTGTTAGCAAAATTGAGGGAAATGTTGTCCTTCGTTTAAGATGACACGAAATTCAAAAATCAGGGATTCAGTACTGCGGGGATTTCCCCGCCAGTTATTTCACATTATACTTCTGAAATAAAATATGGTTCATGCAAAAGCTTTAGGGTAAATCATATGATGTGGAATAGAATGATTTCATATAGCAAAATTGAAGGCCCATTTTGACTGGAACGGACAAGAAGAAGAGAAACTCAGTGGTGCCACCTTCAGGCAGATGTTGCTGAAATGCAATACGGACTGGCGTCCTGTTGCAAGGAATGCGTATTCCGAATTTCGGAATAACCCAACACAGCATTAGGAAGTTATCGCTTCGAACATATGTACACGGAAAAAAAATCTATTTTGACCCAGTGGCACCACCTTCAGGCCGATGTTGCTGAAATGCAATACGGACTGGCCTCTTGTCGCAAGGAATGCGAATGCTGAATTTCGGAAGAATCCAACAGAGCGTTAGAAAGTTATCGCTTCGAACAGACATGCACGGACGTACACGAACATCCACGGACTCAAAGAAATACAGACTGGCATCTTGTCGCAAGGTATGCATATTCCGAATTTCGGAAGAATCCAACAAAGCATTAGGAAGTTATCACTTCGAACAGACGTACACGGACATTCACGGATACGAAGAAGCAAGAACTAGTGGCGCCACCTTCAAGCAGATGTTGCTGAAATGCAATACGGACTGGTGTCTTTTCGCAAGGAATGCGTATGCCGAATTTCGGAAGAATCCAACTAAGCGTTAGAAAGTTATCGCTTCGAACAGACATGCACGGACGTACACGGACATCCACATACGCAAAGAAGCAAGAACTAGCGGCGCCACCTTCAGGCAGATGTTGCTGAAATGCAATACGGACTGGCGTCTTGCCGCAAGGAATGCATATTCCGAATTTCGGAAGAATCCAACAAAGCGTTAGGAAGTTATCGCTTCGAACAGACATGGACGGACACACGGACACAAAGAAGCAAGAACCATTTTAAAGTCCCCGGCCGCGTTGCGGCGGGGGACAAAAATCGACCATAGAGGTCCACGTCCCCATCAGCAGCACCAGTTATGGTGGATTGAGGCTGATGAAAAAAATGGCAAAAAGTGATTCATTCAAATAATAACACCACAGGTGCTACACTTGTGACTCATTTAATTTGGCTCGTATAAGAATGTTCCTGTGTATGGTTCACATAAGGCTCTTAAATGTGTGACTGAATGAAGGGAAAATGTCCATATGTCACACATGTAAGCTACATATGAAACACACGAAGTGCTATTTGTGATATCCTCTATGGGTCACCATGCTATTTTCGACGTGTAGCATGTATCTCACTGTGTATCTCAGTTGGTCAGATGACATCCTCGAGATTTCTCTCGAACACTTATAACCAGAGGCCCGTCAAGCAAAAGGCTCACCTGCATGTCCGAGACCATCCTGTCCCAGACCACCACACACATGCACCATCCATGTCCTTTTTCATATCAAAAGGTTGAGGAAAGTAGGGCCTACTACTAGACGGTTCGAGGCAAAATTATGTCCACCCGCTTCCGAGTCTGGGTTAATCCTAGCTGGTGACATTATCGGAAAATCGGTCCAAAATATAGGCGAACAATGGCTTCCAAAAAGATGACCCCACCATGACGTCATTATGGCGGCCTTCTTGTGCACTTTCATGTAGGGCTTGAGCCAAATAGATAGTATGGAATTTTTAGGATCTGATCCTCTAAACAGAAGGATAACGAAAATAATCCCCCTCCTGCACCCCAACCTCAGGCTGAGACACCCCAAATCGCCCAGACCCGGAAGGGTTAATTAGTTTCTGTCCTGTGTCCTTTACTCTCTGAACAATGCTGAAGGAATGGCTTGGAACCGATGTGCTCTTCCGCAGTTGTCACCGACGTTTCCGCGATAGGGATTGTCGTGGTGCTAATATATACGCCGTACCGACCATGGCCGTCTGGCTAACATAGAACTCAGTATTCCGATAATTCGCCCAGAACGATGTTCGTTCACTGAGAGGTTCTACTTTGCCGGTAACAAGGTCAAGATATATGGCTCTTTTTCGACTGTTCTGATTCTAAGTTATGTCCAATCGAACTCATTGTTGTCGGCCAGTTCGCATTGTTGTCGGCCAGTTGAGATTAACAAACTGAGGAGATGACAAACACCAGAACCGGCAAACACGAGACGGACTTGCGAATTAAATAAGTGGTCCGGCTCTTTATTCACTCAGAAACCCTAGACATGATATACTGACGGGCGATCAGGAAGCAAAGGGGGCGAAACTGGAAAATCTCAGAGCAAGAACCGTTCCTGTGATACGGTCAATACCTAACGATGACTACTTGTTTATCGGCGATGAGCTCGGTCAGTGGAATACCGCTTGCTTTCATTTACTCTACATGTTCTGCTCCCATATCCTATCCCCCTATAACAGTATGGTTATAGTTGCGTGACAACTGCGGATGTATTAATTCGGATGATCAATGGGAATTCGATAGCTGAAACATATACGATATCCAGGATGGTTATTATTATATTAGAGTGATACTGACATTATTATGTTCTCATGAACTTTGAGGTTCGAGATTTTTGTGCATTCAGTGTCATTGGCTCTACCGTTGAAAGGTCTTCGTAAAAGATAGAATAAGGTAAGTACATTTTATTTCACATTATCATCATTAGATGGGAAAGTACTCAATTTAATTATAGATAGATATTCAGTTTATAATAGACGTTTAATGAAATTTTTTGATCGACCAGGTGCTGCAGTATTTTTACGTATCACGTTAAAGACAATACACTCACAGAAAAGGGTTCTTCGGCTCTTTTCTTTCAAAGAGAAGGTTCAGTATAGAACCCCATTTGTGTTTTTTTAATGAACCAGCGGGGAACTCCAAAGATGTTTTTTACATAGAACCATATGTGGTGACAGACACATGATAAAGCCGAACCATAGAACCATATGTGCTAACAGATAGATGGTAAAGCCGAACCATAGAACCATCATGTGCTGACAGACAGATGGTAAAGCCGAACCATAGAGCCATCATGTGATAATATGTAGATGGTAAAGCCGACATAGAACCATATGTGCTGAAAGATAGATGGTAAAGCCGAACCATAGATCCATCACGTGCTAATATATAGGTGGTAAAACCGAACCATAGAATTATATGTGCTTACAGATAGATGGTAAAGCCAAACCATATGACCATATGCGCGGACAGATAGATGGTGAAGCCGAACCATAGAACAATCATGTGCTAATATATAGGTGGTAAGGCTAAACCATAGAGCTATTATATTCTGATGTATAGGTGGTAAAGCCGAGCCATATAGCCACATGTGCTGACAGATAGACGGTAAAGCCGAACCTTAGAACCATAGCTGCTGACAGATAGATGGGGAAACCGAAACATAGAACCATCATATGCTGATATATAGGTGGGAAAGCCGAACCATAGAACCATTATGTGCTGATATAGAGGTGGTAAAGCCGAAACTTAGAACCATATGTTCTGATATATAGGTGGTAAAGCCGAATAATAGAACCATTATGTTGTGATATACAGATGATAAAGCCGAACCATAGAACCATATGTTCTGACAGATAGGTTTTAAAGCCGAACCATAGAATCATATGTGCTGACAGATAGATGGTGAGACCGAACCTTAGAACCATCATGTGCTGATACATATAGGTGGTAAAGCCGAACCATTGAACCATACGTGCTGACAGATAGGCGGTAAAGTCGAACAATAGAACCATTATGTGCTGATATATAGAAGGTAATGCCGAACCATGGAATCAATATGTACTGACGGATAGATGGCAAAACCGAACCATAGAACCACTATATGCTGATATATAAGTGGCAAAGCCGAAACATTGAACCAGATGTGCTGATATATAGGTGGTAATGCCGAACCATTGAACCATACGTGCTGATATATAGGTGGTAATGCCGAACCATGGAATCAATATGTACTGACGGATAGATGGCAAAACCGAACCACAGAACCACTTTTTGCTGATATATAAGTGGTAAAGCCGAAACATTGGACCAGATGTGCTGACAGATAGGCGGTAAAGTCGAACCATTGAACCATACGTGCTGACAGATAGGCGGTAAAGTCGAACAATAAAACCATTATGTGCTGATATATAGAAGGTAATGCCGAACCATGGAATCAATATGTACTGACGGATAGATGGCAAAACCGAACCATAGAACCACTATATACTGATATATAACTGGTAAAGCCGAAACATTGAACCAGATGTGCTGATAGATAGGTGGTAATGCCGAACCATTGAACCATACGTGCTGATATATAGGTGGTAATGCCGAACCATGGAATCAATATGTACTGACGGATAGATGGCAAAACCGAACCATAGAACCACTATATGCTGATATATAAGTGGTAAAGCCGAAACATTGAACCAGATGTGCTGACGGATAGGCGGTAAAGTCGAACCATTGAACCATACGTGCTGACAGATAGGCGGTAAAGTCGAACAATAAAACCATTATGTGCTGATGTATAGAATGTGAAGCCAAACCATAGAACCATAATGTGCTGATAGATAGGTGGTAAAGCCGAACCATAGAACCAATATGTACTGACAGATAGATGGCAAAACCGAACCATAGAACCATTATATGCTGATATATAGGTGGTAAAGCCGAAACATTGAACCATATGCACTGACAGATAGGTGGTAAAGCCGAACCATTGAACCATACGTGCTGACAGATAGGCGGTAAAGTCGAACAATAAAACCATTATGTGCTGATGTATAGCAGGTGAAGCCAAACCATAGAACCATGATGTGCTGATATATAGGTGGTAAAGCCGAACCATAGAACCAATATGTACTGACAGATAAGAGGTAAAGTCGAACCATAGAAACATTATATGCTGATATATAGGTGGTAAAGCCGAAACATTGAGCCATATGTCCTGACAGATAGTCGGTAAAGTCGAACCATAGAAACATTATGTGCTGTTATATAGGTGGAAAAGCCTAACCATAGAACCATTATGTGCTGACAGATAGATATCGAAACCGAACCATGGAACTATTATGTGCTGATATATAGGTGGTAAAACCGAACCATTGAACCATATGTGCTGACAGATAAGAGGTAAAGTCGAACCATAGAACCATTATGTGCTGATATATAGGTGGCAAAGCCGAACCATTGAATCATATGTGCTGACAGATAGGTGGTAAAGACGAACCATAAAACCATTATGTCCGATATATAGGTGGTAAAGCCGAATCATAGAACCATTATGTTGTGATATATAGGTGGTAAAGCCGAATAATAGAACCATTATGTTGTGATATACAGGTGATAAAGCCGAACCATAGAACCATTATGTGCTGACAGATAGGTGGTAAAGCCGAAACTTAGAACCATATGTTCTGATATATAGGTGGCAAAGCCGAACCATAGAACCATATGTAGCGACAGATAGGTGGTAAAGTAGAACCACAGAATCATTATGTGCTGATATGTAGGTGGCAAAGCCGAACCATAGAACCATTAATTTCTGATATATAGGTGGTCAAGCCGAATCATAGAACCATTATGTGGTGATATATAGGTGGTAAAGCCGAACCATAGATCCATTATGTGCTGATATATAGATGGTAAAACCGAACCATAGAACCATCATGTGCTGATAGATAGGTAGTAAATCCGAACCATAGAACCATATGCGCTGACAGATAGCCGGTAAAGTCAACCCATAGAACCATTATGTGCCGACATATAGGTGGTAAAGACGAAGAATAGAACCATATGCACTGACAGATAGGCAGTAAAGCCGAACCATAGAACCATTATGTGCTGACAGATAGGTGGTAAAGCTGAAACTTAGAACCATATGTTCTGATATATAGGTGGCAAAGCCGAACCATAGAACCATATGTAGCGACAGATAGGTGATAAAGTCGAACCACAGAACCATTATGTGCTGATATGTAGGTGGCAAAGCCGAACCATAGAACCATTAATTTCTGATATATAGGAGGTAAAGCCGAAATATAGAACCATATGTGGCGACAGATAGGTGGTCAAGTCGAATCATAGAACCATTATGTTGTGGTATATACGTGGTAAAGCCGAAATATAGAACAATCATGTGCTGATATTTAGGTGGTAAAGCCGAACCATAGAACCAATATGTGCTGATATATAGGTGGTAAAGACGAATAATAGAACCATTATGTTGTGATATACAGGTGATAAAGCCGAACCATAGAACCATATGTTCTGACAGATAGGTTTTAAAGCCGAACCATAGAATCATATATGCTGACAGATAGATGGTGAGACCGAACCTTAGAACCATCATGTGATGATACATATAGGTGGTAAAGCCGAACCATCGAACCATACGTGCTGACAGAGAGGCGTTAAAGTCGAACAATAAAACCATTATGTGCTGATGTATAGAATGTGAATCCAAACCATGGAACCATGATGTGCTGATACATGTATATAGGTGGTAAAGCCGAACCATAGAACCAATATGTACTGACAGATAGATGTCAAAACCGAACCATAGAACCATTATATGCTGATATATAGGTGGTAAAGCCGAAACATTGAACCATATGCACTGACAGATAGGTGGTAAAGCCGAACCATTGAACCATACGTGCTGACAGATAGGCGGTAAAGTCGAACAATAAAACCATTATGTGCTGATGTATAGCAGGTGAAGCCAAACCATAGAACCATGATGTGCTGATATATAGGTGGTAAAGCCGAACCATAGAACCAATATGTACTGACAGATAAGAGGTAAAGTCGAACCATAGAAACATTATGTGCTGATATATAGGTGGTAAAGCCGAAACATTGAGCCATATGTCCTGACAGATAGTCGGTAAAGTCGAACCATAGAAACATTATGTGCTGATATATAGGTGGAAAAGCCTAACCATAGAACCATTATGTGCTGACAGATAGATGTCGAAACCGAACCATGGAACTATTATGTGCTGATATATAAGTGGTACAACCGAACCATTGAACCATATGTGCTGACAGATAAGAGGTAAAGTCGAACCATAGAACCATTATGTGCTGATATATAGGTGGCAAAGCCGAACCATTGAATCATATGTGCTGACAGATAGGTGGTAAAGACTAACCATAAAACCATTATGTCCGATATATAGGTGGTAAAGCCGAATCATAGAACCATTATGTTGTGATATATAGGCGGTAAAGCCGAATAATAGAACCATTATGTTGTGATATACAGGTGATAAAGCCGAACCATAGAACCATTATGTGCTGACAGATAGGTGGTAAAGCCGAAACTTAGAACCATATGTTCTGATATATAGGTGGCAAAGCCGAATCATAGAACCATATGTAGCGACAGATAGGTGGTAAAGTCGAACCACAGAATCATTATGTGCTGATATGTAGGTGGCAAAGCCGAACCATAGAACCATTAATTTCTGATATATAGGTGGTCAAGCCGAATCATAGAACCATTATGTGGTGATATATAGGTGGTAAAGCCGAACCATAGAACCATTATGTGCTGATATATAGATGGTAAAACCGAACCATAGAACCATCATGTGCTGATAGACAGGTAGTAAATCCGAACCATAGAACCATATGCGCTGACAGATAGGCGGTAAAGTCAACCCATAGAACCATTATGTGCCGACATATAGGTGGTAAAGACGAAGAATAGAACCATATGCACTGACAGATAGGCAGTAAAGCCGAACCATAGAACCATTATGTGCTGACAGATAGGTGGTAAAGTTGAAACTTAGAACCATATGTTCTGATATATAGGTGGCAAAGCCGAACCATAGAACCATATGTAGCGACAGATAGGTGGTAAAGTCGAACCACAGAACCATTATGTGCTAATATGTAGGTGGCAAAGCCGAACCATAGAACCATTAATTTCTGATATATAGGTGGTAAAGCCGAAACATAGAACCATGTGGTGACAGATAGGTGGTCAAGTCGAATCATAGAACCATTATGTTGTGGTATATACGTGGTAAAGCCGAACCATAGAACAATCATGTGCTGATATTTAGGTGGTAAAGCCGAACCATATAACCAATATGTGCTGATATATAGGTGGTAAAGACGAATAATAGAACCATTATGTTGTGATATACATGTGATAAAGCCGAACCATAGAACCATATGTTCTGACAGATAGGTTTTAAAGCCAAACCATAGAATCATATATGCTGACAGATAGATGGTGAGACCGAACCTTAGAACCATCATGTGATGATACATATAGGTGGTAAAGCCGAACCATCGAACCATACGTGCTGACAGATAGGCGTTAAAGTCGAACAATAAAACCATTATGTGCTGATGTATAGAATGTGAAGCCAAACCATGGAACCATGATGTGCTGATATATAGGTGGTAAAGCCGAACCATAGAACCAATATGTACTGACAGATAGATGGCAACACCGAACCATAGAACCATTATATGCTGATATATAGGCGGTAAAGCCGAAACATCGAACCATATGTCCTGACGGATAGTCGGTAAAGTCGAACCATAGAAACATTATGTGCTGATATATAGGTGGAAAAGCTTAACCATAGAACCATTATGTGCTGACAGATAGATGTTGAAACCGAACCATAGAACTATTATGTGCTGATATATAGGTGGTAAAACCGAACCATTGAACCATATGTGCTGACAGATAAGAGGTAAAGTCGAACCATAGAACCATTATGTGCTGATATATAGGTGGCAAAGCCGAACCATTGAATCATATGTGCTGACAGATAGGTGGTAAAGACTAACCATAAAACCATTATGTCCGATATATAGGTGGTAAAGCCGAATCATAGAACCATTATGTTGTGATATATAGGCGGTAAAGCCGAATAATAGAACCATTATGTTGTGATATACAGGTGATAAAGCCGAACCATAGAACCATTATGTGCTGACAGATAGGTGGTAAAGCCGAAACTTAGAACCATATGTTCTGATATATAGGTGGCAAAGCCGAATCATAGAACCATATGTAGCGACAGATAGGTGGTAAAGTCGAACCACAGAATCATTATGTGCTGATATGTAGGTGGCAAAGCCGAACCATAGAACCATTAATTTCTGATATATAGGTGGTCAAGCCGAATCATAGAACCATTATGTGGTGATATATAGGTGGTAAAGCCGAACCATAGAACCATTATGTGCTGATATATAGATGGTAAAACCGAACCATAGAACCATCATGTGCTGATAGACAGGTAGTAAATCCGAACCATAGAACCATATGCGCTGACAGATAGGCGGTAAAGTCAACCCATAGAACCATTATGTGCCGACATATAGGTGGTAAAGACGAAGAATAGAACCATATGCACTGACAGATAGGCAGTAAAGCCGAACCATAGAACCATTATGTGCTGACAGATAGGTGGTAAAGTTGAAACTTAGAACCATATGTTCTGATATATAGGTGGCAAAGCCGAACCATAGAACCATATGTAGCGACAGATAGGTGGTAAAGTCGAACCACAGAACCATTATGTGCTGATATGTAGGTGGCAAAGCCGAACCATAGAACCATTAACCACAGAACCATTATGTGCTAATATGTAGGTGGCAAAGCCGAACCATAGAACCATTAATTTCGATATATAGGTGGTAAAGCCGAAGCATAGAACCATGTGGTGACAGATAGGTGGTCAAGTCGAATCATAGAACCATTATGTTGTGGTATATACGTGGTAAAGCCGAACCATAGAACAATCATGTGCTGATATTTAGGTGGTAAAGCCGAACCATATAACCAATATGTGCTGATATATAGGTGGTAAAGACGAATAATAGAACCATTATGTTGTGATATACATGTGATAAAGCCGAACCATAGAACCATATGTTCTGACAGATAGGTTTTAAAGCCAAACCATAGAATCATATATGCTGACAGATAGATGGTGAGACCGAACCTTAGAACCATCATGTGATGATACATATAGGTGGTAAAGCCGAACCATAGAACCAATATGTACTGACAGATAGATGGCAAAACCGAACCATAGAACCATTATATGCTGATATATAGGTGGTAAAGCCGAAACATCGAACCATATGTCCTGACGGATAGTCGGTAAAGTCGAACCATAGAAACATTATGTGCTGATATATAGGTGGAAAAGCTTAACCATAGAACCATTATGTGCTGACAGATAGATGTTGAAACCGAACCATAGAACTATTATGTGCTGATATATAGGTGGTAAAACCGAACCATTGAACCATATGTGCTGACAGATAAGAGGTAAAGTCGAACCATAGAACCATTATGTGCTGATATATAGGTGGCAAAGCCGAACCATTGAATCATATGTGCTGACAGATAGGTGGTAAAGACGAACCATAGAACCATTATGTCCGATATATAGGTGGTAAAGCCGAATCATAGAACCATTATGTTGTGATATATAGGTGGTAAAGCCGAATAATAGAACCACTATGTTGTGATTTACAGGTGATAAAGCCGAACCATAGAACCATTATGTGCTGACAGATAGGTGGTAAAGCCGAATCTTAGAACCATATGTTCTGATATATAGGTGGCAAAGCCGAACCATAGAACCATATGTAGCGACAGATAGGTGGTAAAGTCGAACCACAGAACCATTATGTGCTGATATGTAGGTGGCAAAGCCGAACCATAGAACCATTAATTTCTGATATATAGGTGGTGAAGCCGAAACATAGAACCATATGTGGTGACAGATAGGTGGTCAAGCCGAATCATAGAACCATTATGTTGTGGTATATAGGTGGTAAAGCCGAACCATAGAACCATTAATTTCTGATATATAGGTGGTAAAGCCGAATCATAGAACCATTATGTGCTGATATATAGGTGGTAAAACCGAACCATAGAACCATCATGTGCTGGTAGATAGGTAGTAAATCCGAACTATAGAACCATATGCACTGACAGATAGGCGGTAAAGTCAACCCATAGAACCATTATGTGCCGACATATAGGTGGTAAAGACGAACAATAGAACCATATGCACTGACAGATAGGCAGTAAAGCCGAACCATAGAACCATATGTGCCGACAGATAGGCGGTAAAGACGAACCATAGAACCATATGTGCCGACGGTAAAGCTGAACCATAGAACCATATGTGCTGACAAATAGGGGGCAAAGCCGAACCATAGAACCATATGTTCCGAGCGATAGGCGGTGAAGACGAACCATAGAACCATAGGTGCCGAAAGATGGGTGGTAAAGCCCAACCATAGAACAATATGCACTGACAGACAGGCGGTAAAGCCGAAACATAGAAACGTATGTGCCTTAAGATAGGTGGTAAAGCCGAACCATAGAACCATATGCATTGACAGACAGGTAGTAAAACCGAACAAAAGAACCATATGTGCTGACAGATAAACGGTAAAGCCGAACCATATAGAACCATATGTGCTGACAGATAGGCTGTAAAGCGTGTCCATTTAACCATTCCAGATTGGTGCAGCCAGTGCAATAGTGCACCGGAAGAACTCTTCGTGAATGATGTTAGTCTAGCAACAATTCGAGAATGGGTATTTTCGACCCATTTTCAATAAATTCGGTTCTACATAGCACCCATTTATATAGTGCTAACTTCGTAAAATCTTATATTTTATGCAATAAATCTTTGGAGAACCAGTTTCTCTGAACATTTCTATCATGTTTATCCCGATCACTTTGCCGGATTCATTGTTTCAGTGGATTTCGTTTAATTGGCTAACCGGTACATTTTCGTGGTGGAAAGCAATGGTGTTTGTCAATTGCCTGAAAATTCATGTTTTTCTTTCTTGAGTGAGTATTGATATTGATCGAATATGTAACTGAAAATCTTGCACCTGTGGTTTGTACATTGTCTGCTAAAGAAGCTCAGTGGAAACGCAGGCGTGGCTGGTTAAGCGGCAAGGTTTCCAGAAAATCTGATTTATCAAATTTTCCCAGCCCTTGTCATCCTTTTGGTGATTTCTTCGCAGTGGCTTGGATCGAGTATGGTCATGAAAATTCACCCGCTTGTCAATCTGGACGCGAGGAAGATATTGAAAGAAAAAATATATACTATGAAATTTATTTATTTTGCACGTTCTTTCAGTCAATAAGCCTGTCAATGGGGCTTAACCGCTAGGAGCCCAAACACGTTGCCGAACTGATCTACAAGTGTCAAACAATAGTACTGAACCACTGTTGTTCCCCTGTTGTACAAACAGGTGAAAATATTAATCAAAACACTTCAATACTCATTTTTGACTTCATTTCTGTTGAGTTATATCGGGTTTGCACCACTTCAGTTGTTTTACCACTTGTAGATCACGCTTTGTTCGAGATTCTGATAGCCTACTTAACTGGGATAACCTTCATTGACATTCCTAGTTACTAAAATAACGAACAAAAGAATGTACATATCTTCTTTCAATATATCCCTATGTCTAGATTGACAAGTGGGTAAATTTCTTAACCATAGTACTCCAAGCCACTAGGAAGAAATCACCAAAAGAGTGAATCGGGCTGGGAAAATCTTGTAACCTTCTCCTTGTAATAGAGCATTGTTTCGATTGCTTTTTTACAGCGCATTTGACAGGGCCACTCGACTTCACTCGAGTTAATTCAGATAGCACAATGTCGTTCGGCTGGGCCGTGACAACATTATAGAGGACACATGACCAAATTTCCGTCAACCAGTTTTCATGTGACCGTGTGAACATGTGAACACGGGTTTTCTACATATTCTCCCAGTATCCCGTTTCTTCGATCGTGTTTACAAGTAACACATTTTATTTGCTGGCAGAATTCGGTCATATCCGTCTATAATCTATAGAATGATATCGCCGCCTTTCGCAGCCGGAACTACTTTTCATATGGCCTGTTACATTTCAAATCTGGCGCATTCTGCACAACACCTTCGCCACCCCATATTTTTAAACAGTTCACGCGGTGCAAAGGAAAGATCGACTTTGCAATGCACTTGCGCAGCTCCGTTCTTACAAGTCCCGGCTTATATCCAAACGACCTGTACATAGAAACAATTCTTTCCAGTTGTTCATGTTATATTTTCGGCCAGATGAAATTTTGCAGTAATTCCCAGTGCACACGAACCAGTTTACGTCGAACAATTTATAAGATTGTCAAAGATAATTTGGTCGTGTCGGGTGGGGCCCAAGTCAGGGAGCTGGGTAATTGAGTTTAAAATGGCGACCACAGTCAGTCTGCCGGTTAGATCTCCGAAGAAAAGATGGCCTCACCAATGGGGGTACTCAGCTGTTCATATTAAAAATGTATAAAAGTGTCGAGATTATTATGCAATTTCGATGACAGCTTTGGATAATTTTCTGTTTTGGGATCCTGCTAGTTGATACTCGTTTGAATGTTTGAAAATAACTGGAGTGATCCAGGAAGTCTCTGTAACTCGACTACCTGACCTGATTTCACAGACAGAAATATGGGCCCCTCTACCAAACTTTCTGCGCTATCTTCGGAAAGACAAAAAATTGAGAGCTGACACTCCGTGACTTTATAGTTTATCATATTGGGGTCATATTGAGGCTATTTGCATAACCCCTCGAAGAGAGGATCATGAGCAAATTCAAGATGGCAGCCACATGGGGTAGCAGAAAAGTGATGATTCCCTCATTTTTCTGCTTTTTCCGCGATGAAAAGTGGGCAAAACTATTTTATTTCACATCACATTAATATTTACTAATTGGTCATGCACTTTTTGCGGAGAAATTGCTTAAATGAAAAATTCGAAAAATCTGACCGAAAAATCGACTCAAAATGCTGTTTTCAAAGCAGCCAGCTTGGATTTTCTTACATTTTCTGGTAGAGCTTGTCCCAAGGTTATAGTGTGGTAAGTTTCAACCCCCTAGCTCAAAGGCAGGGGTAAGGAAAGACCATTTCGCCCCCCATCCCCTCCCGCCCAGGCCTGAACAGGTCCCAAAAAGCCCAGGCCAGATAGGGTTAAATCACCACCAAAAGGTTGATGCGGTCTGCCCACCACCCTTTTTGGCGATGAGGGGGCGGTGGGGGCGGTGGCATTTTGCGTTCTGAACAAGCTCTACACGCAAATGTAAAGAAATCCAATATGGCAGCCTTGATAACGTCATCTTTCTGGAAGCCATTTTGCCTATTTTGACCGATTTTGCGAAATTTTCTTTCAAAAACTAACTAAATTATAGACAATAATTAGTTTTGGCAAGCTAAATCACTTTTATGCCATCTTAGGCCAGAAAAACGAGAAAAAATATACAAAAAAAAAAGACCGAAAAGACGACTTTCTGCGGACACCCGCCATATTGAATACTCCCATGATCCTTTGCACATAGGGTTATGCAAATAGTATCAAAACTAATAGCAAACCGGATTCGCGGATAAGTCAGAAACTTTCGTAATTATTACTAATAAATATTGTTTACGCTCCACTAATCGATAGCTCATACACTGACTTAAAACTCCCATTTAGGTGAAAGGCGGCTTGCAGCCGGTTTATTGAGCACACTTGTTTGAAAGGCGGCTTGCAGCCGGTTTATTGAGCAACAGAGACTTGAGTACAGTGCTTGGGGTCATACAGAACGGTTATGCTGATACATTTACAATATATCTAATAATTATAATATACAACATGAAAAGTTATATCCCGCATAGCCGTCTTACGTTTTGGTATTCACAATATACCACAATGAAATTTCACGCGTGCATTTCTTGATAATGTTATAAAATTTTCGCGCGTGTTGAAGATAAAGTCACCAGGTGTGTAACTTGCAGCCCGACACGAAAAACCTGCAGAGAGAAAACCCTCCATTACAAAGGCCAAAAACTCTGGGAAACGTGCTCTCTCACCGATAGAGACACCCCAACTCTACTGCTGTACAAGTTTCACCTGAGAGGTTAAGGTTACACCTGGATCCACATTTTTGTTTACAAAAGAAATCCATAGATACATTTTGTGTTGTTATTATTATTACTGTTATTATTTTATCCATCCTACCAAGTGCGCCAAGTCGTGGAGATAAACTGAATTAAAAAAATTCTCAAATTTAGAGAAAACTCGCACAAAAGCGCTGAGGCACTGTACTCTCTGCGCTGCGCGCCTAGAATGAAGCCACGCCGCTTCTCTCACATCCTTGTGCCATGTGCTTGCCACATAAGCCAATCAAAACCCACTCTTTCTTTCTGGGTCAAACTCCGCCCACTGGCATGATTGGCGTGCCTCTGAAACATTGTTTTCTGACTTCACGCTGTGCCGCAAGAAAACACATGTTTACGCTCCACTAATCGATAGCTCATACACTGACTTAAAACTCCCATTAGGTGAAAGGCGGCTTGCAGCCGGTTTATTGAGCACACTTCAGACCAAACTTAGAATTCCAAAGACAGGGAAGGTCGAAAGAAAGATCAGATACCAAGATTTTGGGTGATGTTTAGTCGATTTTGAAGTGATTCTTTGATATAAAGATCTTTGGCTGTATCAGATTTCCATCGCCCATGAGATTTAATCTCCTGATGGGAAATCCCGGCCGTATAGGCAGCGCTGGCTCCGCCGGAGCGCAGGGAATGGAGACCTATCCGACATATATCAGAAACAACAGCAGCGAACTTAGCCTTGATGACTTCTCTAGCCCTAGTATAACTAAGCGGTTTACCACTACTTACAAGCCTGGCTCGACCTTTAGATACCTGTATTTGTCTGAATAAAAACTGAAATGGTTCTGCTCCAGGTTGAACCATACTCAGATATTTGTTCAACCACGACTTGGGGCATGCTACCGAATTAGTTTCAGATATCACTACAGTATTACCATTTCTCAACTGATCCGTTTTGCTTTTAGCGATATATAACTCAATATGCTTGTCAAAAACTTTAACATCACTCATTCTTATGTGACTTAGCTCGCCGTACCTCAGAAACCCCGCAAATGAAATAACACACATGCAAATGTCTCGAATGTCTGTCAAAGAATTTGATGTCTTAAACTTTTTACACAAACATGAAAGTTCTTCAGCTGTTATATTGTCCTTGGGATTTCTTGGTCTACTCAGTAATCTCCTAGCGGAATCTAGAACTATCTTAACAAACGTATTATTTGTTGGGCTATCCACACCGGCCATGTCATGTGCCCATTTAATACCGTAAACCGCATTGTTGACAACGCTGACAGAAACTTTAGAGTCAATCAAATGGGTTAAGTACAACACAACGCCCTGAACAGTGGCTGGAAAGGCTTCAATTTCAGTTTTGGTGGATGCGAACTCCAGCCATTTAGTAAATCCTCTGTTGTAGTTTTTCACAGTTCCATCCGCCTTTGCGTGAACCACCACAGCCTCCAGTTTATTTACAAGACCCTGCAATTCTGGTTGTTGGAATTTACGGAGACATTCCCACACTCCCACCTGGCTTATTTCTGTAAAATAAGAATAAAGCACGTAAGGCAAGGAAATTAAACATCAGTTATATTCACATATTTTATTACTGTATGCCCATATCCTGCATCCGTTTATCCCCATCACAAGCCTAAATTTAACTTGTGTTTCACTTCTATGGCTTCTATGGACTAAAATTCTGTCACGCAAGCCCATACTCTCTTCTGCTTCTATGGGCCATTCTCTAGGTCACTCGAGCAATATCAAAACATTTCATCTGCAGAATACACAGGAACCTGTTGTGGATGAGCAAAAACTCCTCAGTAGCCATTTTGGGCGATTTATAGCTCCATCACATCTCACCACTAGCATACGGAATGGCAAGACCTTTCCACCAAACATTTTGTTTCTAGCGTAGCCTTTGCACAGTACATTCTGTCCGACTGGTAATTCTCTCCAGTCCACAACAAACTTATTGAAGTGAATGCCATCCTGGCAAATCAATGGCCAGAAGTTGGCCGAACGCCAAAGTGGTATAATAAGTGTACCCCTTGCAGTTTCGTTGCACAGTTTGTGTACACACTCAGCTATCCTCCGAGGTGGAGGGGCCAGCCAGTTATTCTCACCCTCCCAGTTTTGTGCAAAAGCATTCACCCCCTCTGTGTTTTTAACCCATGTTTCAGAATTGAACCTCGTTAACTTGGCATTGTAGTGTGTGGCAAACCTGTCTACAGTGTGTGGCCCCCAAACCTGTCTACAGTGTGTGGCCCCCAAACCTGTCTACAGTGTGTGGCCCCCAAACCTGTCTACAGTGTGTGGCCCCCAAAGGGATTCTATCCATCTGAACACCCAATCTGCCACAAACCAGTCATCAAAGTCAACCTGTTTGCTTAGCAAATCTGCTTCTGTGTTTTGTGCTCTAGGGACCCATTCCACATGTAACTGTATGTTTCGAATTTTGCACACATTGAAGATCTCTACAGCCAAATCCTGTAGTTCGAGCACTGTACTACCGATATACACAATGCGACTCACGTTTTGGTTATCCGTATACCACCTAAGATGGCAATTGGTCACATTAAACAACCCCAATAATACTTCTAGCACTGCTTTTAACTCTCGCCAAGTGCTACTTTTACATTTCTCCTCTAACTATTTTGATATTTGAGTCTTTGGACAACAACTGCCCACCATAAGCTTGACACGATGCGTCTGAATAAATCACTTGACAAAATTCCATTTTGCCTTGTCTAGGCTCTTTACCATCGAGGCGGTCTATGTTCTCAAGCCAAAATGTCAGCTCCCTCGTCACTGTTTCGTCAACACCTACCTTGGCAAACCAGGAAGTACTACTTTCAATGGCCCTGTACAAATTCCTAGTCATAAGTCTGACTAAATTTCCTACAGCGATTTGCATGGAAATCAGCTGCCCAGCTATGGTGGCTAATACTTTCACGGGTATCCATTCCTTACTCACTGTCTCACTAATAACACTTTTTAACCTAGAAATTCTTACCTCTGGTATGAAAAACTTGAATTGTACCGAATCTATGATACACCCCAGCCAAGTGATACGCTGCACGGGTGACCACTCGCTTTGATTGGATGAGGTACAAAACCCGATTCAATTAAATCCGATTTCATCTCAGCGGATGCTTGTTCTGCTTCTTCCAAACTGCTTGCTACTGCTAAACCATCATCGATAAATATCAATGTTTTCTTATCTTCCCCTCTCCATTTACATACTAGAGGTCTGAGCAGTTTCGTGAAACAAAATGGAGCCGTCGAAAGGCCGAAAGCGAGGACGGCAAACTGAAAATAACGGACACTACCCCCTCTAAAAGTCCAACTAAATCCCAAATATTGCCGGTGTGGAGGGAAAATTTCCACGTGGTGGTACCCACTCTCAAGATCGAACTTGAACATGAAGTCGTCCTTGTTTAAAAAATGTTTTGCCACGTTCAAATCTTCGCATTTAAACTTCCTCTTGAACAGATGAAGATTTAAATACCTTAAATCCAAAATTAACCTTGTGTTACCCTCTTTGTTGGTAGAAACTGTGAGCGGGCTGGTCAAAGTTGCCGGAGAAACTAATTCTTCAATACTGTCAACTTTCAACAAGTTAAGAATAGACTCTTCTACAAATTCGTTCTCTTTCAAAGCTGAATTATTGTTTTTCATCAGTTTAGACTCAGGAGTTTCCCTCATAGGTAATTTATAGCCATTTTCAACAATATCCAGCACGACAGGATCTGTTGTGAATGATTGCCAGAAGGGAAGAGACTTTGCCAGTCTCCCTTTAAAAACAATATTTTCTACATCTTCCAAATCGTCCCCATCATACCTTCCTAAGCTTTCTGAATTGTATACCGCCAATTCGTGGGATTCTGTTTCCTTATAAACCCCCTTCAAACCCATTGCATCCGAATTTTGTTTGTTTACATTCCCTTCGCATTCCTCAAAAGATACTAAGTTTTCAGTTAGTTCCTCAGTAGATACGTCTCCGTATAATGAATCTTCTACAGATACATTGTTTCCATACGTTTCCTCAAGCGACACATTGTTTCCAAATGGAATTCCCGCGCTTGAACCCACGTGTAGAACCTGACCTATGTGAACTAGAGTGCATTTTTCTTCATGATGATTTTGATTCAAACCTAAAACAATGTTCCCATTTTGGGACACCCCTGGATCTGGGGCTTCTAGTTTACCCGTACCAAACGACATGTCAGAATTCTGATCAATTTTAACATAACCATCAATAAAAATTTTACATAACTGCTGCCCAGATTGACCCATGGCTTTCGCTGTGCACTCAGCTTTCCAGTGTCCAAAAGCCCCGCATGAATAGCAAGATCCAGGCCGTCTCTGAGTCTCCCTTGCAGGTCTTCGATCATCTTGCTGTATTGCTGAAGCACCCAAACTAGCAGACCGATTACTGTAGCCCCCTCTAAATGGCTTCCCTCTTCCCCTTGCGTTGGGGCGCTTGGCCGCCCTGGCTTCTGCTCTCCACATCCGCTTCTCGTCTTCATCGTCTTCCGCAAGATCATTCCTTTTGTATTCCATGGCGGTACGCTACCCTGAAGCGGACTTATCCGCCAACAAAACCAGTTTTTGACGAGAGTTAATAAAGTCAATACCTGAGTTTAACACCTCTTCAGCCTTGGGTTTGTTATCAGTAGTTGTAGCAACTTTTGCGTCTTCCATAAATTCAAGGACCTGCTGATTATGCCGAAACTGATCTTCGTTCGCCTTGCGTTTAAATCGGTAAGTGTCGCCGTATTTCAACTTCTTAATTTCCGACATCTGAGCGGCCGCCGATCCTTCCAGCTCGCGTTTTAGGCTGCCCACTGTAGTTTTCACTACATCCCCGATAGTTTCCAGTAATTTTGCGTTATTCTCCTTAATCGCCTCCTCTATAGTTTTTGGTGGTGTCGCCATGCCGAAATGTTTAAAAAACCTTTGCCTATGTTTCGAAAAAAATTCCAAATTTAGAGAAAACTCGCACAAAAGCGCTGAGGCACTGTACTCTCTGCGCTGCGCGCCTAGAATGAAGCCACGCCGCTTCTCTCACATCCTTGTGCCATGTGCTTGCCACATAAGCCAATCAAATCCCACGTACTCTTTCTTTCTGGGGCAAACTCCGCCCACTGGCATGATTGGCGTGCCTCTGAAACATTGTTTTCTGACTTCACGCTGTGCCGCAAGAAAACACATATTCAATTCTTTATTGGGACTAATACAATTCACATTGGTTATGGCCGAGAAACCATATCAAACACACAATAGTTCAGTGTACTACAAGAAATAGTAATACAAAGTGAAAACATGAGTAACAAGATACCTAACAGCCAGTACTATTACCTGGAAGGACTTCTCCTGTTAAAACTCTCAGAAAGAAATTTTGCGAAGAGTTTGGTGGTCTTAAATGTGTCACATTGTAGAAGTTTAGTGAATACCTTTTGGATATGATACGTAGAGTTCGGAACATCGATGGATAAATCCCGGAATAGGGAATGTCTGAGACCTGCATTGTTGGAGCAGCACATTACAAAATGAATTTCATCTCCAACAGAGCCCACACAGTACTGGCAAGTACGCAATTCTCTTGGAATAATTGGTTTTTGGTATCTGCCAGATTCGATTTCTAATGTGTGATTGCTTATTCGAAGTTTTGTAATAAGCACACGTTCTGGCTTAGGCAAATTATATGTCAGGTACTTTTCAAGACGATACTCCCACTTGAGTGTAGCATAAGTATCCAATTTATGATTAGATGGACTAAACATCATATTATGCCAGTCCTGTGTAAACTCATCAACTATTCGCCTAGCAAATGTTCTGTGAAAATTACTCATATTTAAGAAAGATTGTTGGCACCACATGTTGTAAAAACCATGTACTGATAATATTTTTCTCATTTTGCTGCAATAATTAAGAGAATCAGTCTTCGCAGACTTAAGGTTATGCAGATAAGCTTGTTTCACAAGCCTGGAGCTTGGCAGCTTTACTAGGCGACACCAGTATTTGACGGCATTAACCTTGGCCAATACTGCCAAAGGAAGTCTGCCTAATTCTGCCCGTAACAGCAGAGTTACAAGCCTTTCTATTGACACCAAGCGTAAACTTGCAAAACTTGGTATGAACTTTCTCAATAGGAGATGATTCCGGTACGTCATCTATCCCCCAAATTTCTGAGTTATATAACAGAATTGGTTTTACGACGGAGTCAAAGATCTTTGTACTAAGACCAGGTCTCGGATCATCGCCCATAAGTTGGCACATTTATAGAATGCCTTCAAGCCCCTGCCTTTCAAATTTTCCATGGCTTTGAACCATTTGCCATTGGAGCTAAATAATGTACCAAGATACAAGTACTGTTGTACGATTTCGATAATATTATTTCCAATATTTACATGGAAATGAGGCGATCGACCAGACTTAGAAAAACATATCGCCTTTGTCTTTTGGTAATTGATCTCCAACTGCCATTGTGAGCAGTATGCATTGAATTTTTCTAATGCCTTATTGAGGCCTTCTGGTGAAAGGCTTGTGATCACAAGGTCATCTGCATATAACAGGCAAGATAAAAAGACGTTACCCATGGCTACTGGATCACAGTCTGCTCCAAATATATCAGGAATATCATCCACAAAAATATTAAATAAAGTAGGGCTCAAATTATTGCCCTGCAGCACTCCTTGATGAGAGGTGAAACTGTCAGTAAGACCATCATTTAGTCTGACACGTGAAGAAGGCTCAGAGTACATCGATTTCAGAATACTGTACATATGGCCAGTTACTTTAGCTTTTAATAGTTTATACTTTAAGCCATTCCTCCATACTGTGTCAAAAGCCTTACGTAGGTCAATAAAACATGCATAAACCCTTTGATTCTCACTAATATTTGAATCTATCACAGATTTCAAAATAAATACATTGTCAGCCCCCCTATGATCCTTACGAAATCCACATTGGGAGTCGTTTGGTTTGCCAAGGTCTTCCAAGTGAGTTTGCAATCTGTTATTCAAAACAGAACAAAATAATTTAGAAAAACAACTACTTATAGCTATTCCGCGATAATTATTTGGGTCTTTAATAGTACCGGATTTATGCAGAGGTACGAGGAGAGATGATTTCCAGCATTCCGGAAAACACCCTGAGGTCAACAGTTTATTGAATAGTGTTTGTAGATGTGGAAGTAAAGACACCTTTGCGTGTTTAAACATATCATTTGAGATCATATCCTCACCTGCTGATTTTCCACTTTTCAATTTTGATAAAGCACAAGAAATTTCATCAACACTGAAGGGTTGGTTCAGAAAACTTGAATGACAGGGTTGCATTTCAAGGAAAGCTTGTTTAAGATTAAGATCGCTTTCAAATTCTTCATCAAATGATGGATTACACTTTTTTCTGTGATATTGCGGAAATGACTGTACCAGACACCGGCATGTATATGGCCAGTAGAATTAACTTCCTTTCGTTCTCTCAACTTGTTAAGGAGCTTCCAGTAATGTTTAGGATCGCCACTTTCACACTGTAGCAGTTCATTAATAATTGATTGTCGGTAATAAAAACGCTTACTCTTGAGAAGTTTAGAGTACTGCTTTCTCAGTTTGTAGAATTGAGTACGCACAACCCTATTTAAAGGATATCTATCAAAAGCTTTAGATGCCCTGCGAAGTTGTAATAATAAGGTTTTACATGAATTATCATACCACGATTTATTTGTATGATGAGATGGCTTCTTCCTACCTGCTCTTCTCGAAGGAATTATTGCCAAGTGTTGGGAGGCTACTTCAGTGATAATTTTAGTAAAGTTCTGCACGATGGACGTCGCAGAGGCCTGACAAGAAACGGCCATACTCGCAACGTCAGCCAGTTGTGACTGAATGTCAGCTGAATGTATTGTTTTACAGAAAGCTTCGTCATTGTCAGAAGACCACACAAATTTAGCTGGTAAGGGATGTAATGTTGCAGAAAGGGGTTTTAGTTTGAATGCATTTCTAGTTCTAAGGGATGCAGAAATGAGACAGTGGTCTGACAATGTTTCATGTAAAGGGTTAACCTTGAACAGAGTAATATCTGAAAGCAAACATTTGCTTACTATTCCATAATCAACAACACTAGCCCCATTGTATGTGTAACAGGTAAATTTCCCCATAAAATCTCCCAAAACTCTGCCATTAAGAATCCTCATACCTGTGGATACACATAATTCAGCTAAATGATTGCCATAAATATTAGAGCGGTAATCTGATGATATTCTACTACAACAAAGATCTTGATCATAATCATCAGGTAAACAGTACGAGATGAGGTCACTAGGCGCACAATCATCTTGAATACAATCAGTAGTTTTGGCAGGAAGTCTAGCATTCAAGTCCCCTAATAAAATTACATTACCTAATTTAGAGAAGGATATAATATCTTTCCCCAGAAGTGTAAATGCTTCGCTGGAATCATAGTTAGTATTCAGATAAATTGAAGAGTTGTGCGGACTTATATACACAATCGTGTTGATCCACTGATAAGCTTGGCATAATGCAGAAGCAAAGTAACTCCGAATAAACTTAATAAACGCATGGTGACAGTCTCAATATTTCGACAAAATTGTATTTGTCATCTTCAGGATGTGATCTAACAGCAGTTACAGGCTCTTATATACAAAACGACTAACAAAGACTGAAATGGTTCGATACACAAAATTAGAGGGCAATAGCCAATCAGATAATATGTGAACATAACAATTAAGGTAAACATGAGTGGCAAATAGACATGACAAGGAATACACACACCACATAGGCCTGACAATACACAATCGAAATGGCAATAGTTTGATAAGGATAATAGATACGGGTGGTGATTTATTGAGATGTGTGAATGTGTATAGAGTGGCAGCAGAAATGTCAATCAGGGGAAATAAACACAAGTGAAACAGAGATTAGAAAAAATGTATTAAGTTGATTAGAGAAACGTAACAAAGGTACCTAAGATTGAAATCGGAAATAAGATATAGAGAATTGGATAGTTACAGAACGGGAAATGCTGAACTATATGGGCGAACTATATTAGGCTATTAATTAACAATACAAGAAATACACACACCACAGAAATGCTGGATGGTTGTATTAACTTATCTAAACAGTGATTGATGGAATAAAATATATAAAAATTGAAAGCTACAGTTATTCAGGTAGACTACTGTTTATTATTTTGGTATTTTGTTTCCAATTTCAATTTTTATATATTTTATTCCATCAATCACTGTTTAGATAAGTTAATACAACCATCCAGCATTTCTGTGGTGTGTGTATTTCTTGTATTGTTAATTAATAGCCTAATATAGTTTAATGATGCGTTCAAACAAATGTTGCTTTTGTGCTATTGCTCTGACATACGCCGCTTTCCAGTTCATGCCTGAGACTCACTCACTCACTCACTCACTCACTCACCGTCGTTAGTGCGTCCATGGGTTAAGACGGGCGTTGAGCTCAGCTCGGAAGTGACATTTGTATGTGACCTCTGTGAGGTCACTTCCGCTTCCGTTCACGTGACCGGAACTGACCTTTGACCCCTGCGCGCAATTCTTGGAGCCGCCATGTTGGATCCGCCATTTTGGAGCCGCCATCTTGGATCCGCCATTTTGGAACCGCCATCTTGGATATGTCCCATAATGCACCGGGTCAAAATACTCGCTTCTGATTGGACGAGAGCTCTGTGACGGATTTGAAATACTCGCTTCTGATTGGTGTACGTCGCTAAAGGTGACCGGAACTGATGGTGACCTGATGGCGCCCCCTGGTGTCAATATACTCAAAGATAGCCTTTTACAATATCGGATATTAATATTGGTGCAACAAAGATCACTGTCGGGTCACGTGACAACCCGGAGTTATCTCCCACTAGTTCCAGTTTTTGTCACCAGGGCCACGAGTGGTCAATGCGACCAATGATGACACTTCAGGCGATACCAACTCAAATGACGTATGAAACGACGCCCCCTGTTGGCAAATAGAGTCATTTCACTTTAGCCGAATGTCGATGTTTAACTCTATCATTCATCATTGGTAATTTCGTGAGACTAGTGTGGTACGGTTGTTCCAAAGCAGGCATGAGTTCTCAATGCTATGGATGCTCTCGTAAGTTTGCCAATCGCTCCAACATGTTAAAACATCAGAAAACTGGAGCTTGTCCACGCGTCTATAGCGATAATATGTATAACACATCAACCCTGGGAACTTCGAGTAACCCGGAGACGTATTACCATGAGGGCGGAAGTATTGTCCATGGGGACGAATTTTCCAGTTCCTGTAGTAATGGTAAAAATAAATGTCCTTCAGATCAAACTTTTGGCTACCATGGTGATCAAAATTATACCGACGCTACTGACACCGATGATGATGATAATGATGATGACAATGATGGTGATGATGAAGGTAGTGATGACGGAGAAGTTACGGATGATGATGATAACGATGATGTCGAGAATGACGTGTGTTTGTGGAATCTCTTCGCGGATAAACGATTGATGATCATGAATCCGATATAAACGACCTTGCGGAAGTTTACGAAGAAGACGGAATGGATGAACCAAATGCACATCAGATGGCATATGACAAGCTTTTACCCAGAATACAGACGAGGTTCCGAAATATCTACGTCCGTAATTTAAGGTTATGGAGCAAACTACGGAAGCACCCGATTCATCAGAAAGTAATGGCGACTAAGAAACGGATGCGTGAGGAAGACGACTTATCAAACGATGAAGCGGAAGAGTCTGCCGTTGAGATGCGTAAATTCTTAATAAACAGACTTTTGCCGCGCGAGTACATAAGACAACCGATCAAATCCTTTGATTAGTTGATTTCGCCACCAGGGCGTACCGTTACATTCGTTATCGATATACCCTCAGCTCTTTCACAGGGTTATGGCAATGAAATTGACGTTTGGGTACTAGGATTGCTCAGTTTGTATTTTGGTTTTGAAACTGTCATTTCTAAATTAATTTGTATAAATAAAATATATACTTTGAACTTTAACAACCGAAGTTGTGTTCTTCTTTCTTTCGGCCACAGTCCAGAGTCGTTTCGATATGCCTTTATACGGGCGATAGTCGGTTACAACGGGTATCCAGTGATAATAAATATACCATCCAAAGATAGGTGTAGCAACTCTTTACTGTTTTCCATGACGTGCAGTAGAAAACATACCTAGTCGTTTCGTATAAATGTAACACAAAAAGTTGTATGGAGAGTTAAATTTCGTATTTATCAACCAGGGCTGAAATAGTGCCCGTACTAGAGAATAATCTCATGTATCGAAGAAAACACGATCTCGCTCCGTCCGAGTTTTTAACTCCGGTTTACACGTCATATGAGTTGGCATCGCCGGAAGTGACATCATCGCCTGAAGTGACCCCGTGAAGTGACTCCGAGAAAGTTCACGAAAGGCCATGAAAAGTTCTTAAAAGTCTCCAAAAGTTCATGGAAAGTTCTTAAGAGTCCACGAAAGTCCAAGAAAAGTCCCCAAAGGCCATGAAAAGTTCTTAAAAGTCCCCAAAAGTTCATGGAAAGTTCTTAAAAGTCCACGAAAGTCCAAGAAAAGTCCGAGGAAGTCCACGAAAGCCCCTGAAAAGTCCCCAAAAGACCATGAAAAGTTCCTAAAATCCCCCAAAAGTTCATGAAAAGGAGAAAAAAATCGGATCAGGGTAGGGTTTGAACCCCGGCTGATGAAAATTATCAGAACCGCTTAATAAATATCTGAGGATAATCCTAAGCAGAAAAAATTAAAACATAAGAAGAAAAAAGTTTTCTCGACCCGACCAGGATTTGAACCCCGGACTGATCGATCCTGAGGCCGACGTCTTATCCATCGAGCTAACCTATCATTTAGGAATATTTCCTGATATATTTTAAGATAAACCCTTTGAACGAAACCATTTTAAATACGAATAAGAGATAAAAAAATAAACTAACGAATAACAAGGGTCTAAAGAAAAATTCCCAAATATTGAAGGAAATAATTACATACCTAAAACTAGCGGTGGGAGATGACGGTAAGCTTAGATCTTGGAGTGCATCGAAGAAATCATCTGTAAATGAAATAACTGGTCATACAATTCTAATTTCATATTATATTTACCTCAATCGTGAACGGTGACCAAAAAAGGCGCTTGGGAATAAGACAAGATTTAACTTCATTCATTCATACTGTATTAAACCAGATCTCCTACACCTTTTAATTTTTAGAGTTCTTAAATAATTGAGGTAACAAGAGAGTTGACCGTTTTCCCCCCGTTAACCCGATATACGGCGAGACAGGTGTACGGCTTTTTTAAGTTTGCCTATAGAAGTCACCGACAATAGTTCGTTCGATTTTTTTTTCTGGGGAACAGAGACATTAACCACAAATAAGGGTCTTTACAAATGAGGCTATCTCGCCATAAGTTTCTATAGTATAGATGCAATCATAAGTGCTTAAAACACCCCGTGTTACAGTTAATGGAGGTACGGTGTACCATGGCGGTGACACGGAACGAATAACATTTGCGAAAACCATTAGCGGCTGTAGTACAAAGGGACTGGTCTACAATAGGCGCCCATTACAGAAGGAGCAAATCTATGTGTGTGCAGGGTTAACCAGTGTGTCATTGCGGTAATAGATGTGCGTTCATGTGTGACATTACTGTAAATGCTCAAGGGGCAGGTGTTTAACGTGTGCATGTACAAATGCAGTGCGCCAGGGTAAGCGGACTCTAGTTTCCCTGTGTACACGTGGGACAATACCGACGCGCTCATGTGTGACAATGGTTAAAATGTATAGCCTGTGGGTACAGGGTTAACCCGTGTGTCATTGCGGTAATAGATGTGCGCTCGGCTGTGACATTCCGAGGTACATAATTTAACTCACACGGTCAGTTAACTATGCATGTATTATAAGCCGTATAATAACGGAAGGGTTGAATAAACTATACCGGCGGTATGTCCAGCCGTACAGTATTTGACAGAAATTCGCGCACATATATATTTAAGGCCGAATAATCAATAAACCTCGATTATCGAACTGTTTTAGACTAAGAAAATTCAAGTGTTTCTGAAAGAATGTCGTTTCCGTGTACACCGGCGCGTATCAAAGGAGACCGTTTGCGAAAGTGCAGTGGACCGGAGTGCACAGAGAAGGACAATAGATGTGCGCTCGGCTGTGACATTCCGAGGTACATAATTTAACTCTCACGGTCAGTTAGCTATGCATGGCATTTGCTCTAATACATTGTGTTGTGTCAGTCTATAATATATGAAATACCTTCTCTCAAAATACGCTATGATTCGACCAATAGATCTTTTAAGAAACGAACCGCTTGTTCTCAAAGGAACGATTGATAATGCGAACTTACCTTCATCAAATGTTTTCTCGTGATCCATTGTATACCGAGACAGGAGATCGACCAAATACGTAAAAACGCACCTTCGTGCGACAGAGGCATGTGCCCACTGAACTCAAAAACTCTCTCCTTTTATCCTATTAACCGTCAAAGGGTCACGCGGTGTTTTTATTGGTAGCTAACAAAGGAGCTGCTAAAAATAGGCATCACTGCTAAAAATAGACATCATACCGCCCTATTTAAACCGGTTTCTTACGTAATCGATCTACTTACGAGCGACCATGACCTAATTACGTAACACTATTACATAATTTAAACCGGTTTCTTACGACCACGACCTAATTACGTCACACAATGACGTCAAACGCGTCATAAGTGACCTAGATAAGGACAGCGGGACGACCTTGACATACTTTCACGTGACCTCGACCCCAGTGACGTCATACGATGAGGTCAAACGCGTCATACTTGACATAGATACCTCCATCAGGGCTCCTCTACTACTACCGCCACCATGAATTGATGCATTAGCAGCTTGGGTGTTTTAACATATAACCAAATCAACACCACCGGCCCTGTCACTTTCTGACAAATAGTTCGTATAGTGAAACAATCCCACCTCGGACAGAAAAGCTTGAAATCTCTCTTGCAGTTATAGATATCATGTTATTTTTAGCGTTTGACACGCTTATTATAAAACTGCATATTATAAATGTCATGAAATCAAGTTTTTGCAGAATGACAGAATAATATTAAGTTCGCGCAATTTCTGCGTTAGGAAAAAGTTCATCAAACAAGTGCACGTGCACCTGCAGCTGTGAGGGTTCTTTGATCCATATACATGTAGGCTTATACAGGCATAAGTAATTGCTCGATATATTTCTCTGTCTAGGAAATCACTCAGAAAATATTCATTTCTCCAGATTAATTGCAGATCTCCCTTGTGGGAAATATAGGGTTCGTCTCAATCTGTCATAGCAGTAAATTGTACTGATGCACTGGAACTCGAGTGTGGGGTCTGGAAAGTTATGAGACATAATGCCGTTTGGGATTACAGTCCTATGGGTTCCCGAAGCCATCGCATTTCCGAAGAAATCGGCATGATTTCAAGTCAAAAGGAGGATAAATCCATCACTAGTGTTTCAGATACTTGTAATCAATTGAAACGATCATCTAAATCTGTACTCGACGATGTAGGATTGTGTCGCCAGAACTTTTTTTTACTTTATTAACGTAAGAGCTGAGGGAGGTATTCGTATCTCACCGTACCGTACCAAATTCAATGGTAATCTGCACTGAACGAAGTAGGGATTGTGTATTATGTGATGTATTTCATGTGTTTCCAGTGCTTTAGGTTGCCAAATTCGCCTGGGTTGAGTTAGTGGAAATTGAAGTCGCCCGATTATTTTGCCAAATACCACCTAGGTTTCAGGCAGCCCGTTGACTGAAATGTATCACTTTCCTTTCCCTTATCTTCACTAAATTATCCATTTTCCTGAATATTCAAAATTTGTTAATTTCACTGATATGAAATTTCTCTACAAGTAAAGCAATGAGAACCATGTCATGGAACACAACAACATTCCGACAGTGCATAGCTTTTCCGCAAAGAAATGAAACATTTGAATTTCCCCGAAAAGTTTCCGCGTCTAAAATTCCGTCAGGGTGGCATTTGGTGATATTTGGTGATAGACTTTTAGTAAATAAATCTAGTCGATTACGACGACCTAAGGCATAAAATACATGAAATGAGTCACGGAATATATTCCACGTCGTTTGGTGCCGTGTAGCAACAATTGCGACAATAGTGTCATTAGCAGTTGTCAGGTCACCAGCTAATCTTGTAATTGCGTTATTAGCAGGCGACTCTGCATGCAGAGTTAAGCGCTATTGTCGCAATTGCGACATTAGCTGGCGATCCTGCATGCATAGTCGAGGACTAATGACGCAATTACGACAATTGTGTCATTAGTAGTTGCAAGTGCGATTTCTCATTGCGGTACATACGACAATAACGGTAAACAGTGTACATCTCAACCGCTAATGTCGCAACAAAAACTTCTTGTAAACTTGTCATGGGTCCAGTAATTATTTCATTTGTATACCTGCCCATTACGCTCATACTATTCAGCTTGTATCTGGAGAGTATAGGGACGTCAGTGATACAAGCTGTTTATCAGCGTAACCTGCCCATATGATATCTCCGTTTCCATTCCTTTTCGAAAGTTCACAAGATATAGGCTGATGACTTTGACCTTTTGATATGTGCTGGCCTTGTCACCTGGGCGTTGACCTATGACCACGACTTTGACCTTGACCTTCACTTTGACCTAGTTTTGTTCAATTAATGGGTTAAATATGTAATGTACATATTTCCGCCACTATGCAACCGATATTTTTTTAACTTTACTACCCACTATTCCTGTCATCCCTCTATTGGACAATAATTCTCATAGTTACACTGAACCGACAATTGACACACTGATCTAGAAATGTTTCTAGAAATGTTCGACCCTCGATTTCGAGGTCATTTTCGAGAGCAAGGTCAATTCCGACCAGTTCCCTCGATAATACTTCAGAATGGAGTTTGGATCAAATACTCGAGAGTTTTGTTTCGACCCAAACTTTCACCTCAGGGGGGTACCCTTTGTCAAAAAAAATTATGAAAATTTATGTTCTCTGAACAAAACTTCGTCTTAAATTCATGTAGGCCATACTTTCATTAGTGGATAAATCAAAGATGTAGTCATACATCTTGTGTGATATATTTTTGTCCTCAAATGATTACCTGCTATTGTCACAACGCAGTTGTGACATTAGCTGGCGACCTGACAACCGCTAATGACACAATTGCGATTTTTGCATATGTGACCACCATATTTGCCGTGTGTGCATGGCCGTCTCACTTCCTCGAGGTAATCCATCGAGGAAGTAAACATCTTCCTCGTAATTTGAACGAGGGTGTAGGAAACTTCATTCTATGAAAGAGTAAATGTACAATACAGAATGCAAGTTGTTTCAATAAAAATAACACATGTTGCAGAAATACCGCGTATATCTCGTGTAGTCAAGTGACCGGAAGTGACCTCGGTGAATGTATTCCTCCGCGGTGATGCGGTCATGTCCGGCGGCGATACGGTCGCGGGAAGACGCCTCCGCGGACAGAAAGCATGCAGTCCCATGTCAACCAGACTTCAAATACGCGGGTGGTCGGGAGAATCTCCGGGAATGTTCGGCAATGTCCGTGGTGTGTAGGGGCCAAAGGTCACTTCCGGTCACCTGACAGCCCAGAGTTATCTCCCCCTAGTTCCAGATTTTACCATTAGGGCATGGAGCATGTGCTATATTTATCGATGCGCAGGGGTCGAAGGGCACTTTCGGCCACGTGTCATCCGGGAGGTCAAGGGGTATCAATTTGCTCTCAATGGTCAAGGGGTATCAATTTCCTCTTAAAGACGTCACATATGCAAATTTTCTCAAAACTGTATTAGCACGAAAAAAAATACATGGGAAGTAAGACTTATAGTAATAAAGATAACCTATAGGTGTTGTACGATGTTATTATTACGAGTCTATGATCAGTGCGACCACAGGGTCGAGCGTATCGTGCCCAGTATGTCTTCGCAAATTGTAAACAAACAAACAAACATGGCGGCCGCACAACGTTCGTCCTACGTCAGTCCAAGATGACCGACAGAGCATGACGTCATCGCAGACCAGCAAATCTCAACATGTTGTCTTCCGTGGTATGAATGAATTAGATACATACACCCGCCCGTTAGTTTTATATAATTTTGCATGGTACAATCGCTCGCAATAGGTTAAAAAACATCCGTGTAGATCCGTTTGTGTCGTATTGGTAGCTGAAAATTGGCGTCCAGGAACAAATTCTCGGATGTTTCGAGCATTAAGATCGTAGCGCCATCTTTAAACTCTGGACGCAAGGGCGACAACTCTGACTAGGCAAAACCTCTGTGGGCCAAATTCCGAGTGATCTCCCCTGATTCGAACATTTGCATGTTTGAACAGAACTGGGTAGACTTCCCCTCAAATTTAATGTTTTGAAACGCCTTTTACAATTCTGGTATCATATATCAGACAATCCAGGTTCTCTTGTGTATGAAGTATATGTCAATACCATAGACTGTAGCATTTGGACTGTATATGCTTGTAAGTCATTGGATTATTGTGGTTTCGAGTCAAGGGGTATCAATTTGCTCTCAAAGGTCAAGGGATATCAGTTTGCTCTCAAAGATCAAGGAGTATCAGTTTGCTCTTAAAGGTCAAGGGCTTAGTGAATGTATGTAAATTTAGGACTTGGTTTGAACCTATAAAAAGCGGAACACAGACTTTACGCCTAAATCATGGGGAATCATCCAGGGAAATGGGTATGGTGGCATCTGCAGGTTGCATGTAAAATTAGGATTTGTCCCGAAAATATAAAAAGCGGAACACCGACTTTATACCTAAACCATGGAGAATCATGGATGTTTTGGTGTCCACTGTCGGAAAGAATGGGGCAAAAAAACTTCACCTAGGACCAGGGGATTCCCCTTCTCTTGCTGTATGACCATACCTCCTCCAGTACATCATACCCACGCTGGGGAGCCGCGTTAGGTATGTTTACAATTCTCGTAGGCTCTTCTCCAATCAGAAGCCATCGTTTGAGAAAGTTCAATCTTCGGCCGTGTACCACTTTTAGGATACGCTTGCTTTTATGGACAGTAACACAGTAACGCCCGCCCACGCCTAGCTTAACGCCTCAACGCCCTGGTGAAAATAGCTCAGAAACTCTGATTTCTAGATATTCCGTGGAATTGTCACTAATTCATCGAAATGCAGTGACGCCCATCAACGCCCGTTGTTACGCCTTAACGCCCTATCTGTGCGCCTTAACGCTCGTCTCATCGCCTTAACGCCTTATCTTAACACCTTAACACCCTATCCTAACGCCCTAATGCGAATAGACCAGTCAATCGGCGGGGCGGGCATTTCCAAACGAGCATGTGCTATATTTGTCACACGTCATTCTCCGTGAATCGGTTTTGTCTACGTGCTGCTCGTGTGACGTCACAGAGGTCATATGCGAATTTTTTAGGTTAATCGGGTCGATTTCGTTTTTTTTCTATTTTGAGGGTCAACGAGCGTGTGCTATATTTCTCGCACGTCATTCTCCGTGAATCGGTTTTGCCTATGTGCTGCTTGTGTGACGGCACAAAGGTCATGCAAATTTCCAAGGTCAGTGCGATCGAATTAGCTCTTTCAAAGGATCAGTAGACGTCTACGGGACCGATTATGTGACGTCACATAGGTCATATGCAAATTTGAAAAGAGGTATACTACGTTATACAAAAGAACCAAATCACACTGTTTTAGGAAAAAAAGACATTTTATTTTATAACAGAGAAAACAACATATATACAACAGTTATCCCCCATCCCCCTACTATAAAATCAGAAGTCCAGTGGAATATCTGTGGCGTACAAACGACCTTAAATGACCACTAACTCACTCGCTCACCCACATGCGTAAGGCGGTGGAGGCGTTAGTAGAGGCGTTAAGCTAGGGCGTTTAGCGCGTTACGATAGGGCGTTAAGGTGCTGAGACAGGCGTTAAGGCGTAACGACGGGCGTTAAGGCGTTAAGATAGGGCGTTAAGGCGTAACGACGGGCGTTGACGGGCGTCATCGCATTTCGATTAATTAGTATCAATTCCATGAAATATCTAGAACAATCAGAGCTTCTGAGCTATTCCACCAGGGCGTAGAAGCGTTAAGCTGGGCGTTGGCGGACGTTACTATCCATAAAAACGTGCACAGTCGATGTTCAACTGTCAACATGGGTTATATATGCTCTGAGTGCAAACGCACGTTCACCAGACATTAAGATATGATGCGACACCAGAAGAATATACATGGGATTGAAGACACCGAGGAGTCCATTGAGGCGGATGCTGAGAATATGCCAGCTGATTCTGAGAGTCCACCGACTGATACCGAGTTTTCTACTGATACGGAGAGCATGGACTCCAAGGAGTCCATTGTGGCGAATGCTGATACAGAGACTGCTGAGAGTCCATCGACTGATACCGAAACAGAGACTGCTGAGAGTCTATCTACTGATACGGAGAACTTGATCTCAGATGGTCAGCCTACATTCTAGGGAAGTGAGGAAGAACCTACCTTCTGGGATAGTATTGTGTATGAAGCTAGTAATAGCTATGCTGCGGTAATCGAAGACGCCGAACAGAATAACTTACAACAGGCGTACATCCAAATGTGCCCCTGCATCACGGAAACAGCCATGGCCATCTATGAACGGTATAGCCTGCTCCCGCTTGAAATGAAAGGCGATCCCGCGCACAGGTCCATCATGAAGACTAAGTGTCACTTGGAAGAGGATATGGGGTTACCACCCCCCGAGGCCCTGGAAAATGCGATCAGAATGCGCAAACAACTGTCTGAGTATATACTGTCGCAACGGTATCCTGGACTGCCCGATGATGCTTAGGTTACACCGAACGAAGATTGAACTTTCTCAAACGACGGCTTCTGATTGGACAAGAGCCTATGAAAATTGTAAACATACCCAACGTGGGTATGATGTACTGGAGGGGATAATAAACTATATGAACACTTATGAGCGTGTTGATCTTTCTTTCTCTCAGCGGTTTGCATCATGACGTCAAGGCGTTATGCTAGGGTGTTATGGCGTTAAGATAAAGCGTTAAGGCGTTAACATAGGCGTTGAGGCGTTGAGACGGGCGTTGACGGGCGTCACTGCATTTCGATGAATTAAGGACAATTCTATGAAATATCTAGAAAATCAGAGCTTCAGAGCTAATTCACCAGGGCGTTGAGGCGTTGGTGGGCATTACTGTGTTACTATCCATAAAAGCAAGCGTATTCCAAAAACGTGCAATCTCGCCGACCCAGTACGCCCACTACTGGCTCATCTCGACCCCAAAACGTCCATTCCAATGGCCCTTTTCTACTGCGCATGCGCAGATAGACGCTATTCCCATCCCACACCCATGAAGTTGGGCGCTCCCCCACGAGAGCTTCACACTGATACCTCCCATGACCCATTCGAACCATTATGGGTCCACCTTGACTCCAAAACAACTGGACCGCTATTTAGGGGCGATAACTCCGTTTGAACAATTCCTGGTTATCGCCCCTCATTCTTCTGACGTCACTTCCGGTTCCGTTCACGTGACCAGAAGTGCCCTTTGATCCTTTGAAAGGGCTAAATCGGTTGTATTGACCCTGGGAATTTGCATATTACCTTTGTGATGTCACACGAGCAGCACGTAGACAAAAACCGATTCATGACCCCTGCGCACCATTATTAATATCCGGTTGCGCATAAGCGTAAATGCCCGAATATTGACTCCTGCGCACCATTATTAATATACGATATTGTGCGCATTCGCAGGGGTCAAAGGTCACTTCCGATCACTTGACCAGAACCGGAAGTGACGTCACAAAGTAGGTCAACACCGCCCCCTGGTGTCAATATGCGGGCATTCACGAATATACTAATACTTGCATCTCCAGGCTACATTATACATCATCCTGTTGTGAAATGCTCTTTCGGCTATTTCTCCTTAAATTTCCAGCTAATTTCCTCCTGAAACCTGTCCAACAAATTATATGATTGGGAATAATCATTCCGTAATGAATCAATTTTATTTCTGTGTCGCCTATAAAAAAAATGCCTAAAATAAATCTGAAACTATCAAAACGCAAAAATTCTGCAGGATCCCTCGGTGTTGCCATTTTGAATTTAAACAAGGCTTCTTGCACCTCTGATTAATCCCCCATAATGCATGTCTGTATAGTCCGTACCAGCCATGCCGCAGATTAGGGCAGTGCAGTTATCACTACAACAGTCCGTTTAAAATAACAGCCAATGAACTGACAGTGTTTTCGCGTGCTTCGCCGTGTTCACAGACAAGCCGCATTTATAATGTGAATACGCTGTGGAGCTATACCTGTGATGTCATCGAGGGAATGACACGTAGGCCACCAGTTAAAACAATCATGTATATTTAAGTTACAATCGAGTTTAAAAGAAATGAAATATACGATACATTGACTGACGTCTAATTTTCTCAAATATGAGTATATTCGGATACATATTCGTTATGTATGCGAATCTCTTTGATGTGATCGAGGGAATGCTCGCTTCAGTCAAAACAATCTCGGCTGCGTACAATTGAGTTTAAAGGGGGTGAAATATACGACACATTGCCTGGGTTCTAATTTGCCCAACTATGGGTATATTTGGAGATATCATGAGGTCACGAATGTGATTCAGCACTCCTAAATATTACGACTGAACTTTAGCTATGCCAAACTCATATTCTGCCATGGTACCGCTTTGTCAGACGAGGCATGGCTAGAGGTGATGCTATGGTTATACAAGTACGTATGCCGAAAGTGAACGTGCACTTCAGTTCCCGGTGCGGGTAGGGTTAAGTACCAACGGATTTTGATTTGTTGGTGTCGTATTAACCCTATCTGGCCTGGGCTTTTTGGGACCTGTCCAGGCCTGGTGGGGGGCCGAAATGGCCCCCCTAATTATTTTTCTTATCCCTTGATCTAGGGGGCTGAAACTTACCACACTATACCCTTGGGTCAAGCTCTACCAGAAAATGTACAAAAATCCAAGATGGCCGTTTTGATGACGTCACAGTGACGTCATTTTCAAAAACGTCATTTTTTGGTCGATTTTTCGGTCGGATTTTCCGAATTTTTTATTTATGAAATTTCTCCACAAAAACTGCATGATAAACTAGTAAATATTAATGTGATGTGAAATAAAATAGTTTTCGCCCACTTTTCATCGCAAAAAAGCAGAAATTTTGAAGAAATGTGACAAAAACATCACTTTTCTGGTACACCACGTGGTCGCCATCTTGAATTTACCCATGATCCTCTGCTCAGGGGGTATGCAAATGGACTCAAAATGACCGCAATATGATAAACTATAAAGTCCGGGAGTTTCAGCACTCCATTTTTCGTCGTTCCGGAGATAGCGCAGAAAGTTTGGTAGGGGGGGGGGCCATAATGCCCCCCCAGGCCTGGTAGGGTTAACGGTAACAATAATATATGGCTCAACATAAAGAGTCTCTTATGGATATTGAAAATACTTCAGAGTCAGCGTACTTCATCTATCGTCCTCTCTATGAAATAACCATTGTTGATCAGCAACGCGATATGCATATGGAAGAATTACTGTACACCGTGAAATAGAATATATCCGGAAAACTGTGGGATGCTTTTAATGAAAAATAACCTGTTGCAATCAAAATCGGAGTACTTTTGTTAAAGCGATGATTCCATGTACTATGTAACTTCTATTGCTTTTAACGCTATTCGATATTGGTCCTGAGTCAATTCATTACACATGCCAATATATTTTGAAAGACTGTCGTGCAGATTAGTTTTGCATTGATTCTGTCCTTGCACAGCAGCGTCTGTCAACATTGTTGGCACTAATTCTCTTCACAAAGCAACACCGACACTTTAGGATTACACAAATAGACTAAAATATTATTTGGCCTTGCACATGATAAATCGAACACCATCATTGATACGCGACAAACAAGTTGAATAGATAATATACAGTAACCGATGTGGAGGCTAAGAATGTCCGGTGGCTAAGAGTGTCCGGTTCCTATCTTCTAACACAGCTAGGACATTTTTTCCGCGATGGGGACAAGTGTCCGTCCTTCGTTGCAATGGAAAAGCCATGGAAAAATGGACATTTTTATCCATCACACCGGTACGGATCAGTTTAACGCGCACTGAGAACGATTCCAGTTTCATGTAGAATAGGTTAAATATACATATAGATCAGATTCATGTGGTTTCTACATCGCCCAGGATTAAGTCTGTTATAGGAAACATTCGATATCCCATTATAACACGGTATACTGAGGAGGGTCGGCTATGCGCATGATGCGGGAGAAATTGATCAATCAGGAGTAAGGATATCAGCGTTATCATGGTAACGCGAGCAGATATTGTGGTCGTTTGCCAGTTCTTTCGTCTCCACATTTGGATATATAGCTGTATAAACCGGCTTGCATTGACGTGAGCGTCGACCAATCCCAGTATCTCTTCATAGTAGCTTGAGCGGGACATCAACGTAGGGGTCTTTGGGTTGGCTCAGACTCCATGCTAGTGGAATATCCTTTGATGATGCCGCGGGCTAGCTAGTATGGCACAATAATGTGTGGTAGATATAAGGACTTTTTTTATTCCAATATAAATTTGCATTGTTCTTGTATTGACCGTACGTATATGAATGCATGTGAATCGTGTATAAACTGGTTTCAATGAAGAATGTATCACAAATTATTAGTAGCTATCGCTAATTTTAGAAGATAACGTGGATTTAATGGATATACAGTACAGGGCAGAAATAACTTAACTGTGAATGCGATTAGAGAAAAACCAAAACAGGAGTGAATAATTGTGGTTACAAAAGAAGTGTGTGCATTTTGATGGCGACTGAAGAAAAACGCCCCCGCCACTACTAATATAATAGGCACAGACTGTGATGTTTACTAAACGCCTCAGAGCACGTCTACATGTCCTTTAGTTGTGTCAGGATGGGGTTTTCCCACGACACTCTTTTTCCTCAACGCAGATATATGCGCATTCGCATAGTAGTTGGACACTTGTTCTCCAATCGGTACTGCATTATCGCAACTGCAACTAAGTTCAAGGTTAACTGATTTCTGCCCTGTACTGTATGTGCCCTTTTGTTGAAACCCAGATGCTCAGCCGAAATAGTTTTATCGCCATGAAAACATTTCTTTGTATCTTCGTCCGTTCAATTTTCATTTTCTGTCCACACGTGTATCGAATTCGAATATTGAAAATGGATCAATGGCCCCAGAACAGATGCGGTAGAAGTGCCAAAAATACTCGAGAATGATGAGACTCTGTGCCTTGAATTTGTTCTGAGTATACAATATAATATTGTACACTATTCCAATTGAACAATTTCTTGTAGTGGAAGTGTTTTATTTTGGTACTTCTGTATTGCACCTGACCCGGAGCCATTTCCCCGTCTAAAGATACAAGATCCTTTGACCTTCAATCTTCATTTTTTCGCTTTCTTATGATCTCAAAATGAAAAAATTGTTTAAAATTTTTGTTTTGTGTTTGACTTGGGAGATTGTGTCTGACCTGGGAGATTGTGTCCCTGTGCATTCGCTCCCTCCTTGCGAGTAACAGCGCATTCATCACTGCCGTATTCACGCGGCCCTTTGGCATATTAAAATCGAGAACGATCAAGTGTTGTACTTGGAAAAGCAAAAACGAAAATTAATAGCTGACGGACAAATTTCATTTTGTTTATATTGAGATTTAAAAAAAACAACAATAAAACAAAACTGAAAATTGATTGTCACATTTCAAATTTTGATTTTGGGATGACAAAACTAAACACGAAAATTGAACCGACAAAGGTAACACGCATGCACCGACAGCAACACTGAGACACAAAACGTCAAAGCCAAAGCATACTTGATAAAATCAAGAAATCATACATTTTGACCCCATTCCCCTCGTCATCGTTGTCTTCAAAATAAACACTCATTCCTCTTTCTCAGGACTAGAATATTGAGAATCAGGTCAGATAAAGGAATTACCACTCAACAGCATTTTATCGATCCATATGACACGCATGCCTCTGGATAATCGCTTGCATGACAAAGGCTTGGCCTGTGAATTTAGCAAGATTGTCGTCGTTTATTTGAAAAAGCGACCATATACCAATCGGACTAGACTCGGGAAGATGCCAAACCAACACGTGCCGAAAGGCTTAAATGACCAGTATGAATATTTGGTTCGACAATGGCATTACATGCAATTGATTATTAACTCTTAAATGGCCCGAGCCACAGACCGCAAATCAACAGATAAAGTGTCCCCTTTGTTTGACTTTTGTGGTGAATTGAAAGAAAGATTCCATCATATGTTGTGTTAAACCAATAAATCACATCAACAAACGATGATACTATGAAGTAGCTAAACATCGAAGACGTCGTCCATACGGGATCGATGAGTAATATCAAATATTTACCATCCGTGCAGTTACTAAGTAAATCCGGATATGTCTACCATAGGGTGAAGTCATTAATATCGCCGCTCATGAAGTGAAATCGCCAAAGCGGCTCTCGGATTTCTTTCATTAAGAAATCCTCTTGTGTTGCCAAATACTTACTTGTACGATGTGGGCTATATTTAGTAAATTAGTAAATCGTTCATTTCCTAAGACGAAATAACATACAGGGAAGATTCGGATACACTGGGACACTTTTCTCTGTTTGCAGTTATTGTCTCCTAGAGTAGCCTTCTATGATCTGATCATAACAAATATTTAGTATGACATAATTATACGAAGAATTCTTAAATATCTGTTATACTTTTCTCCAGGAAATAATCGAAAAGTCAAAATTAGAAGTCAAAATGTCAACATTCTTCCGGAATAATGCTAAATCAGAAAATCTAATAAAAATGGGGGAGGGGTATCGGGATTTTCTTATAGACAAAACGATCCCTACATAGGCAACCATGGTCATGAAGCAAAGTTACGCACATTTTAGTTTTGCCAGCATTCCTTCGTTGTGATCCCATTAAAATCATCCAATTAAGAAAACTGTTCTCTTTAGGGTTTTTCTTTTTTCATTGACTGCCATTTAAATATTCCTTTTTGGTAGATGGTCCACCTCTTATATGCTACGTAGGAAGCAAGTATCTGTAATGGATGGAACCACTATATTTGTTGAAGCCGGAGTTCCCCAAGGCTCTATCCTTGGTTCGCTGTTGTTTATTTTGTACATCAACGATCTGCCATCTCTAAATCAAACAATATCAAGTAAATATGTATGCAGATGACACTACTATTTATTTCTCAAACTTCGATGTCAACTCTGATCCCTTAACTTTGATTTACAACTCTTGGCAGAATGGCTTAATGCAAACATGCCAAGTATAAAGTTGACAAAATCAAACATTATGTTTATTGGCAGTAGAGGAAAATTGAACCGAATTCATAACACTATTGTAAATCCTGTCCACATAGAGGGTACAGTGTTGGATGATGTAAACTCATGTAAGTACTCAGTTTTGATGAGCAGATTAGTTCCATCTGCAACACATTTTCTAGCAAAATAGCCATTCTTTAGAACATTACGAAAGTAGAAAAACCTACGATTACGAAAGATTACGAAATAATTAAGATTACGAAAGCCTTGATACAGCCATAACTGACTACAATACATTGATTTTGCCTCATTTCGATTACTGTAATCTCGTGTGGAGTAGCGCCACTAAATGTAAATTGATCGACTGCAAAAATAATAAAAAATAGAGCAGCTCGAGTTGTACCAGAACTTAATTTTGATACTCATGTGTCCAACATGCTTTCTGTTCTGAAATGGATGTCCGTTGATCAGAGAATTAATTATCAAATATTATGTTTTATGTATAAAGCTCTCAATAATTTGATGCCAGATTACATGTCAACTTTTGAAACATGTCAATACTGTCCGCTCGTACGACACAAGAAGTGCGTACAACAACAACATTTTTATTAAGACCGGGACGTCTATGAACTCTTTTTTTTATTCCAGAAATTTGTTATTACAGTTGTGGCCTTTTATGGAATAGTTTTAATGTCAATGTACGGGATGTACCATCAGTCCCTTCCTTTACAAATGCCTATTCCTACCACTCATGCATCTTTAATGAGATAATGGCAGTAGCATTTCTAATTCATATTTGTTCATTTATATCTGTTAAATATATATATGTTATACATGTATGTGTGCATGTCTGTATGTATATAGAACTCCATGTTAGAGCAGGCTAGGCCAACCACCCCACAGCGCATGCTCCGTTTCACAGGCTCACTCCACTATGACCTGTCACCAGTAGCTGAAGTTGACCTTTAGGACGTGACTATGACGTATCAGAAAAAACCCCACACCCACACGGTTCAGTTTGAATCCGACCGAACAACTCTTTCAATTTTGCACATGAGCGAACTACTTTTCACATGCTCTGCCCATATAAACGGGGCCAATAATCTCTATATTATTCTTTCTAAAGCTAGGTCAACACAGAATAATAATGCAGAATTGAAAAGTAATCGGAATGTTCGAAAAACATCACTTTTACTATATATAATGTCATTTCCGGCGGTGTGCTGCTCCGAAAAATCTGACTGCTGGGTGGGGTATTATTATATCCAGGTGAGGAGGTTGCAGGCTAGGCCTGGATTGGGCAATTCCTGTTCAAATATTGGTAAATAAATACATAAATAAATAAATAAATAATAAATAAAAGATGCGTAGAACCTTACGCAGTAGGGAATAAAATGGATTTATGCGGATCCTCCTTTCTGCAGACAGATGACAGATCTCGGTTGAGATGTGTTCCACTGCAATTATATTGGTTGATGCCATTGCACATTCCATGATGGCAATTTTACCAGGATTATGCAAAGGGGTTATGCGGTCGCATGTTATCCACACAAGTTCATCAATTAAGCATTTGAGTAGCTTCAAACTGACAGCAACAATGTCAGTTTTCACTTTGCCTTTATGGAGTTTATATGAAGAAATAATATTCGTGGCATGTTTCTCAGTTGCCCTTCACGACTGTTACATCAAGCATGAATATTTTGTTGGAAAACAAAGTTAAAAAAATAATGATCAGACAAACATATCATTTTGTCTCCCACATGTACAACGACATTCGCGCGAACGCGATTCAATGGAGACATTGCACAACAGATGAAGATTTACAAAATTATTTGTTTAAATAAATAAAAGCCGGCAATTAATAGCAGGTTGCGTGTCCGACGTCAACCTGCTCGATGGTCTGATGCGAGCGCAAGCTGGTGTATTCTATCTCAGCAAAACAATGTTGGATGTGGGCCGATTTTATCTCGGGTCGGTCTCTTTACTCGATATGGCGTCATTGGATCTGTAACACTCTAAGTCCGTTAATTAGTTCTCGTTTTGGTTTCGAAATTTAATAACTATAAATTAATTCGCGAGACTCTAACAAAGAGGGTAGGCTCGCCGACGCTCGTATACGTAGAACTTGGGAACTACTGCAGACACGGAAGCTTTATGGAAGCTCGATCAACGACATAGGAGAACCCCAACAGACCAAGGTCATTTTCAGGAGAAGAAAGGGCTCAAAATTTTGACTAAAATTCTGTTTCTGCACACAAATGCTCGAAACGGTGAGAATGTAGTTCGAAGTACAAAATGAGTTTGGTGATGTTTTTTTCAAATGAAGTAAATCTGATCACTTTGAAGCCTATCCTGAAAGTGACTCCAATTACCAGTTAACGCGATAATAATGTAACGCACGGAGAAAATCGTACCCGATTTTTCCCGAAGCAAATAAATCATTGTCTCAGCAACCAGTGAAAACACATTGATGAAAGCTCGCAGTAACTGAATGTTTCTGTGTATGCTGCTCTCACATGTGTTACAAAAGGTAGATAAAAGTTCATGTCACATATTTATGATGGCCGAGAGGGGCCATCGTCACTTCGCCTTCGTACGTCAAAAAACAGAGCGATGGAGCGATAGAGCGATGGAGCGATGGCGATAGAGCGATAGAGCGATGGCGATAGAGCGATAGTGCGGTGGCGATAGAGCGATAGAGCGATAGAGCTACGGCGATAGAGCGATAGAGCGATGGCGATAGAGCGATGGCGATAGAGCGATAGAGCGATGGCGATAGAACGATAGAGCGATGGCGATAGAGCGATAGTGCGATGGCGATAGAGCGATAGAGCGATAGAGCTATGGCGATAGAGCGATAGAGCGATAGAGCGATGGCGATAGAGCGATGGCGATAGAGCGATAGAGCGATGGCGATAGAGCGATAAAGCGAAGTACATGACTGCGCATGTCTCATAATCATGCATATTCATACGGTGATAATCGTACCTCCAACACAAGAGAGCTCGTCGCTTAACTCTAGTTATTATCAGGCGGATTCATGAATACTATAGGGGCCAGCGGCATACCACAAATATTACACAGATAACACAGAGAGATAGACCGATAAAAAGATAAGTTTTATAAATAAATAAAGCTGTGATATTCGCTGTCTGGTGAACATATACATCTGGAACATTTGAAATCAAGTTTTGTAACTAATGCTGATCAACGCTTGTAAAAAAATCAATGTAGAATCGAAATAGAAGAGGTCCAGCGATGACCAATATTGGTAAAACAAGCACCATTCGCAGTTCTTATACTGGAAATATTTATCGGTTTAAAGAGTTTTGAACACTTTTCAACCAAGGGATATTTAAATACTTTCATTTTATATATAGAAGATTTAATAATAGAAATACAGTAGTTGAGTGGCTGATTTCTGGGTTATAAAAGACAAAGTATAACTTTTTCTGGAGAAAATATAATTGGAACACCCGCCGAAGCGAACCAATTTTCCAGTAAACTCCACCAAGGGTAGATATGTTCACATTCCCAAAAGAGATGAATAATAGTCTTTGGAACGTTGCTACAAAATGTACATAAGTTAGATATATCAGGGTAAAGTTTATGTGCAAAAATGTTGGTAGTCGATATTCGGTTAATAATTCTGTATCGAAACGATTTATATTTCACATCTCTTTGTTACATTATTATTCCATATATACCACTCCGAATCACTATAATTTTTTTCAAGAACTGTTTAGTACAGTAAATCTAGAGGTCAAGAGATTTCTATATAACATTTTACAGCCTTTTTTTACACTTATTAATAGTGACATAGAAGGCGGTATCAGCGGTATCATATATTATTTCTGTAGTAGTCCAAATCTCATGTTGTTTGCTGCTTTCCGTACTGCCTGAGTAGTATATAAAACTGATATTGACGCAACTTGACCTTTGACCTAAAAAATTTGCATATTAGGGAGAAAAACTACCTCCGAAGAAAACAGCAGGTCACTGCGCAGATCAAGTGGTTGCCATGGTGACGTCACTTCCGGTCACGTGACCTTTGGGGCATGTATTCCTCCGCGGTGAAGCCGTCGGCGGTGATGCGGTCGCGGGGAAAAGCCTCCGTGGACAGAAAAAGTAGTCTCAAATACGCGGGGAGCTGAGGGAAATTCTCCGGCAGTCTTCGGGACATTTTGAGAGCGAGAGGGGCCCCTAGTGGACCGATTGGGTTGAGTGAGGTGTCAAAGTGGAGCGCTCCTCCAGGGCGATCAAGTCATTGGTGGGTGTATGTAAAATTACGATTTGTCCCGAAAATATAAAAGCGGAACATGGATTTTACCCCTACAATAGGGGGAAACTCCTATTAATCATATCCAAAAAGTCTAATATCGGTCCACGGCTTAACGGAGCCTGCCTATCAAGTCACGGGTGGATGCATGTAAATTGAGGATTCGTCCCCGAAAATATAAAAAGCGGAACACGGATTTTACCCCTAAAATAGAGCCTGATTCGCACATTTGCATCTATACGGGGAAATTTCACCGCTTAGCTTCGGGATCCCGCCCATCGTGTTTTACGTGGTGAGACGTGAAAAACAAGATCCCACAACCCATATCGCAATGAACATGTGTGAATTGCCCAGTATGCATCTATCCACTGAGCTAGTGGGCCTATGGGCCTATCCAGATCTCCGTGAACTTTTCTAAAAATTCCACCGCTTAGCTTCGGGACCCCACCCATCGTGTTCTACGTGGTGAGACGTGAAAAACAAGATCCCACAACCCATATCGCAATGCACATGTGTGGATTGCCCAGTATGGACCTATCCATTGAGCCAGTAGGCCTATGGGTCTATCTAGACCTCCGTGAACTTTTCGAAAAATTTCACCGCTTAGCTCCGAGGCCCTTCCCATCGTGTTTTACGTGGTGAGACGAAGAAAACAAGACACCACAACCCATAGTAAAATTCACAAAAAAATGACCACCCCTTTACACATACAGGCATTTTTCCGTGTAGGTGCAAATGTGCGAATCAGGCACGATTTTAGGGGTAAAGTTCGTGTTCCGCTTTTTATATTTTCGGGGACAAATCCTCAATTTACATGCACCCATCCATGATTTGATAGGCAGGCCCGATAAGTCGGAGACCGATTAAGCCCTTTTGGACATGGTTGATAGGATTTTTCCCCTATTGTAGGGGCAAAATCCGTGTTCCGCTTTTTATATTATCGGGGACAAATCCTCAATTTACATGCACCCACCCATGACTTGATAGGCAGGCCCGATAAGCCGGAGACCGATATTAGCCCTTTTGAACATAGGGGTTTTCCCTATTGTAGGGTTAAAGTCCGTGTTCCGCTTCTTGTATTTTCGGGACAAATCTTAATTTTACATACACCCACCCACGACTTGATCGCCCTGGAGGAGCGCTTCACTTTGACACCTCACTCGACCCAATCGGTCCATTGGGGCCCCTCTCGCCCCCAAAATGTCCTGGAGATTGCCGAAGTTGCCGGAGAATTTCCTCCAGCTCCAGCGTATTTGGGACCATTTTTCTGTCCGCGGAGGAATTTCCTCCAGCCTATTTGAGACTATTTTCCTGTTCGCGGAGGTTTTTTCCCGCGACCGCATCACCGCGGTGGAATACATGCCCCAAAGGTCACGTGACCGGAAGTGACTTCACCATGGCAACCACTTGACCTGCGCAGTGACCTGCAAAAATTGGAACTCTTCTGTGTTCGGAGGTAGTTTTTCTCCCCACTATGCAAAGTTTTGAGGTCAAAGATCAAATTGCGTCAATATCAGTTTTATATACTACTTGCCTGACATACTGATAGTTATTCCAGAAAATTGGCTGCGCATTTATAAATGGACTGAAAAGAGTCAAATGACAAAAAATTTCCGTTATTATCTAAAATATCATTTACAAACCGCACGCCTTTTCCATCCCAGTGACCTAAATGTACAGCTTTATTATCAATTTTAATTTTTATTGTACCACAGTTTTTTATTCGAGAAAGTTTGACAGTACTTGTACTCTAGTTTTATTTGAAATTCTGTCCAGGCTAGAAGCGTGTCCCTCCAAAATACGTTTTCCATCGTTGGTATAATAGTAGTTCTTAAGAATGCTGAACCAACTCCTATTGGGTCTATATTCTTTGGCATATACGATTCCAAAATATTACCCCACTTGGGATTATCAGCTTGTAATATTCTAATCCACGATATGTTTTGTGCCTGGATTACATATTAACAAGATGATTATCTAAACCGCCATGTTCAAGTGGTTTAACAGGAATTTTTCTGAAAATTTATGAGGTTTCGAGTTCCAAACAAATTCAAAACAGAGTTTCTGGAATTCATTTATAAGTGGTTCGGGTGGATTTGGAAGAGAGAAAATAGATGGTTGAGTTTCGGCAACAACAAGCTTTTTTAAAATGACATTTCGTCCTAGTGGAGTTAATCCTCTTTTGGACCATATCTTCATGAGTATGACAATATCTTTTAATTTATCTTTGTAATTTTTTCAACCATTTCGACCAAATTGTTTGTAAACACAAGACCTAATAGCTTAAAGTCACCTTGTGACCAGTCTAAATTTCATTTAGTACGAAATCACTGAGAAAATGTTGGTACTTGGCATAAAACTGCAATTTAAAACCAGTCATGACAAATTTAGACCGGTGGGTCGGGGTACACCCCCAGGTAATTTTAGATTTATTTTTCACGCTTCTCTACTAATTTTCGGCCCATTTCAAGGCACCCCGTCGTAATTAATGGGGGTGGGGAGACGAAAGGGTCCTTGGTCTCCGCTCTTCGAGACATTCCGTTCTTTGAACATGGCGGGGTAAGGGGGAGAGGCAAATCTTAATAAATTAATATCCTATCAACGCTCTCCAATAATTGAACATTAATAAGCGTCAATGCCACCCCCTCCGTGTCATTAATCAAAGATCTTTTTTATATATATTCATAATGGCATTCCTTGAATCAACTCCGAGTCACTTTCTTGTGTAGAATTTTTCTTAGTATGCATGGCGTTGATATTCATTTTGATCGCCATGAAAATCTTGTACCGATAAATACCGTGAAAAAAGGTAGGCAAAAATGTCAACTCGCCTCGTTTTGGTGTAGTCATGCGCAGTCATGTACTTCGCTCTATCGCTCTATCGCCATCGCTCTATCGCTCTATCGCCATCGCTCTATCGCTCTATTGCCATAGCTCTATCGCTCTATCGCTCTATCGCCATCGCTCTATCGCTCTATCGCTCTATGGCACGATGTCGAAGTGACGATGGCCCCTCTCGGCCACCATACATATTTGAGCTACATATGATACACACATAGTGCTATTTTGTATCATGTGTATCTCGTTGTGTATCTCATTGAACACCCTACTGAATCAACAAGTATGATTATAGGTGAAAACCGCCGGTCACGTGTCAAATCACAGTCAATGGTAGCTTTTTCGGTGCTTTCGTTATCAAGCGTGGGCGAGTGTCTGACCAGACGACAGTGACCACAGCCGAAAATGAACGATTTTCAGCATATCGATGACAGGTATGGTTACTGGTGTCCAGTCATTTTTTGAAGGAGAGATATCGTACTATGTTGTCACCAAATGTAGGATTATTACTATTTCAAGTTAACAAAAATTTTAAACATTTTTGCGGCGAGAGGTGTTTTTAGGTGTTGGTAGACAGTCCATGGTAGGTATTAGCATCGAATTATAGTGTGAGGAAATGAGCACAAAATGAACACGTCGGAACTTACTACCTCCCTCATGTATCACTGACTCATTCATCTCTCGATTCCTTCCACTTGTGTGTGTTTAAGAGGAATATGAACCATTAATAGTATATTCTCTGTCTGTCTGATATTACGACAGTCCATTGTATCATCATCGGACCGATCGACAGTCCATTGTAGGTCAACATGTACTTGTGAATGATGCACAGAGAGCATATCGTCTGATCTAATGATTCGCCAAATGGACTGTCGCCAAGACAAATGGTAGCTACCATGGACTGTCGACATATCTGATATATAATCATATGTTGCCTCATTATAACATTGCAGCTGTTATGCGGCTTCAATGTGAAGTGATCCAACCTACAGTTCATGGTCGCATGACAAATGGACTGGTGCATTCACCTATAATCATACTCGTCGATTCAGTAGGGTGTTGAAAATCTCAGTGGGCAAATCTTGATCTAAGAGATATCTAAATAGATTCGAACGTAAGATACTAGGTTATGCGTAGACATCTCTCAGTTTTGATAAATTTGCACAATGTGCGAAGAATAATGCCTCAAACTATACGAGCAACATGAAAATGTATGATTTTCAGATGACCCCATATGGCCGCCACTTTGAAAATCACCATCATGTCTTGATCTTAGGTATATGTAAATAGATTCAAAATTGGCTATACTTGGAGATCTCTCGATTTTGATCAATTTGCACAATGAGCTAAGAATAATGCCTCAGCATCTCTTGAGCTTGTTAACGGGAATAGTTTAGGGCCATATGTCTTTGAGTATTCTTTGTTTGTAAATTAAGAGAATTGTTGGTGCCAAGTTTCTTTCCTGAGTTTGAAGTAGTTTGGCTTAACCCGTCTTGACCTGGATGATAGAGGGTTGCGAAATTCAGCGTAAATTTTGAACTTTCTGCGATATGACCAGAATGAATGAAAATCGAGAGACAACATGAAAAAGTGTGAATTTCAGATGACCCAATATGGCCGCCATTTTGAATTTGAGCATCAAATCTTGATCTTAGGTTATATGTAAATGGATTCAAAATGGGCATCAGATGTTAGGCTATGTATAGCGATCACTCGCTCAATGAGCTATAAATAATGCCTTGAAATATGCGAGGCAACATAAAAGAGTGTGATTTTCAGATGAACCCACATGTCCGCCATTTTGAATTAAATCATCATATTTTAAGCTGAAAATTATGCATATAGATTCAAAATAGGCGTAATGTGATAGGCTTTGATGTGAGATCCATTGATGTTAACAAATTTGCAAAATGAGCTAAGAATAATGCCTGTATATGAACAAGTTGAAAAAGCACAATTTATGGATGTCCAAACATTGAGCTCAATTTTGAATTAACGTATGATCGTTAATCACTAGAACTCAGATTAGCCCAATATGAATTTCTAAAACCTATGAAAGTCTTGGCTCTCGATTTTCATTCATTCTGGTCATATCACAGAAAGTTCAAAATTTACGCTAAATTTCGGAACCCTCTATCATCCAGGTCAAGAAGGGTTAAGCCAAACTACTTTAAACTCCGGAAAGAAACTTGGCACCAACAATTTTCTTAATTTACTAACAAAGAATACTCAAAGACATGTGACCCTACACTATTCCCGTTAACAAGGCCAGAGACTTGCTGTCGGCCAGTTTGCCTGCGTTAAGATTAACAAACTGGGCAGTGTATCGAAGAGATGATATACACCAGAACAGGGAAACACAAGTTGGACTTGATTTATACGATGGATAGTTTACCGCTGAACTGCGAATTTAATAAGTCTCATGGCGTTTGCTTCACGGAGAACCCATATTAATGATACTGACGGGGGATCAGGAAGCAAATAATGAAACTGAAGAATCTCAACTTGCTCACTGGGTGGATACGCAGGCACAAGTTGAAGTATTCTATCCAAGCAAACAATCGCTCTCTGCTGTTGGAGGCGGGCAGATTCCAGCCAGGGTCTGCAGGCTCCTTACCCGAGACTACGTTATGAATCTGTAACATTTCATGGAAGTTTTTTATTATTGTTCTCGTTTTGGTTTCGAAATACGTCTATTTCAATGTAATAGCCGTTAATTTAATTCACGATAATACAGAAAGGCCGATAGGCTCTCAGAGGAACGTAGTACGTTGGAACTACTGTGCGGACTCTGATTGGTGATTGGATCATAAATTAACAAAGCGAAGAGTCTCATCATATCCAACGGCAACTAATTCCAGTGGTTATTTGATCACGGTTGGTAGTTTGGGAAAATCTGAGTACGAGAACCCATTCTTCTGATACGGTTAATACATGGACATGACTACTTGTTTATCTGTGTTGAGCTCAGTTAGTGGTCGCGCTTGCTTTCGTTTACTCTATAGGCTACATTCCGCTCCTATAATCCTATTCCTTGTAGCGTTATGGTTATAGACGCGTACATATGTGTGCGGATGTATTCAGATACTCAATGAGCGTTCGATACCGGAAGCATATACGATTCCAGGAGTGTTCCTATTATATCGAACTGATGCAGATGGCGATGTTCTCGTGAACTTTGAGGTTCGAAATCAGTGTCACTGGATATACCATATAGGGTTTTGGAGAAAATTGAATAAGGTAAGAACAACTTAATTATCATCGTCATCAATAGATGGGAAACTACGCCTTAACCAGATAGGCCTACAAATTTAGTTTATAATGGACGTTTTATGAGGTGTTGACGGGATGTTGCGGTATGTTCACTTTTGTATTAAGGCCGTACACTGAAAAAAATATAGGTTTCATGAGGATTCATTGCTCAAATATATGGTTAAATAATCAGTTCTTCATAGCTTTTATTTCAGAAAGAGGGTTTCATAAATAACACTACATGTATATATGGAGCCTATTCACGGGGTTGTGACATTATACCACCCTGGGAGGGTTAAGACTGTTTAGGTATGAACATTTAGACCATGACTGGCTCTTGACCCCTTTTCTTAGTAACTCACGTGTTTGAAAGTTAAGGGCTCTGTAGTAACTACTAATAACACAATTGTCGCAATTACGACAATTGTGTCATTAACAGTTGCCAGGTCGCCAGCTAAAACTGCGTTGTGACAATAGCACTCGACTCGCACAAAAATATGGTAGCGAGCATGTTGGCGCTTATTTTCATGCAGAGTCGTCAGCTAATGTCGCAATTATCGACAATTGTGTCATTAGTAGTTGCTACAAGGCTCTCTTCCGACAGTAGGGCTCGCGTGTCATTCATGCCCAATCTCCGCCGTCGGCATGAAGTGTCGCAGCGAGTATATGCTTCGGCGAGTGAACGTGAGTATTATTTACAGAATGTACGCAAATTACGCGAAAAGGTTTTCATCTTGATGAAAACGTTTTCACCTGGGTGGACACGTTTCACCTGGGTAAGAAGGGTTTTACCCGGGTGAAGGAAATAAACCTAAAGCAAAAAAGTAAACCTAGAACTAAAATAATTTAATACAAAACTAAAACAAATAGCATGTCGTGTATGGGCCACCGTATATACATGTATTTCTCGTTGAAATTTGATTCAAGTTGTCCATGTTCGCCAAAGACACTCACAGCCCTGTTATCCTCTGTTGGAGGATGGCTAGCCGTGTTTTGCATACATATGGCGTTATTGGACTCCTAGCGCATTGTTCTAGAATTGTACTTTTATGTTGAAGATTCGTAAATGCGCAAAAACCTGCAAAAAGGGAACAGGTTACCAACAGTGCAGCATAAACTGTAATTTTTTTTGTAAATTTTACAGTAATTTAGTGTAGTTTTTATGCAGCAAAGTTGCCAGTGATATTTACTTTTGATATACATGTACAGTAACATGTGCGAATTGACAATAAATTACTATAAAAATTATATTACAGGAAACTTTGCTGTACTAAAACTACAGCAAATTACTGTAAAATTTACAGCAAAAGTTTATAGTGTACAAAATACCATTAAAGTTTTAGAATATGTGAGTTGGAATTCTGCAAATGTGCAGTTGGTAGAATAAATAAACCGTTCATATGAGTCAAGTAAACAGGAGCGATTGCACGTAGAGCAGGTTTTCTTGGGAAAAACGTAGTCAACGTGAATTGGGACCATTTTTGAGAACATACATGGTAATTTTGCCAGTTGTCCAGCATACGCCTACTTGATTGACTGATTAACATTTTCTTCTTTGACGGATCGATCATATAAATTGATGTAGCCATTAGTGGATTTCGTTTAATTGGCTAACCTGTACATCTTCTTCCCAGAAAGCAAATATTTGTAAATTTTCCTGAGAATTCATGTTTTGTTAATGCGTTTTTCTTTGTTGAGTAAGTATTGACATTGTTCGAATATGAAAGTCTTGCACCTGTGGTTTATACATTGTCTGCTGAAGAACCTCAATGGAAACCCAGACGTGGTTGGTTAACCAGCAAGGTTACCAGAAAATCTGATTTACCCAATTTTCCAATCCCTTTTCAATCTTTTGGGGCGATTTCTTCGCAGTAGCTTGGATCGAGTATGGTCATTAAAATTCACCCACTTGTCAATCTGGACACGAGGAAGACATTGAAAAAAAAATGCTATGACATTTATTTATTTTGCACGTTCTTTTAGTTAATAGGCCTGTCAATGGGGCTAAAGAACAAAAGCCCAAACACGTTGCCAAACTGATCTACAAGTGTCAAACAATAGTACTGGACCACTATTGTCCCCTTGTTGTACATACAGGTGAAAATATTAATCAAAGCGCTTCAATAGTCATTTTTTACTTCATTTTTCTGTATTTCTGTGGAGTTGACTTTATATCGGGCTTACATCACGCTGTATTTGAGATTCTGATACTTAACTGGGTTAAACTTCATTGACATTTCTGGTTACTATAATAACGAACACAAACAATGTAAATATCTCCTTCCAATATATCCTCATGTCTATATTGACAAGTTGACCATAATACTCCAAGCCACTAGGACGAAATCATCAAAAGAGTAAATCGGGTTTTCTACATATTCTCCCAGTGTCCCGTTTCTTCGATCGTGTTTACAAGTAACGCATTTTATTTGCAGGCAGCATTCGGTCATATCCGTCTATAATCTATAGAATGATATAGACAGGTAGGGCTAAATGGCGTCAAATATCACTGGTGAATACTGTTGGTTAATCTGATCAATTTGCAATACTGTGCTCTGTGATTCAAATATCATAAATAATGAATTATACATAAATTATTCTTGAGAATGTGAATCAAATATAGAGAATTGTATAGGGTCGATTCTGTGTATCAGATGGTTTTGTGCTGTACGGGTATACAAATACATCAATTACCATTTCGATCCTACAGACAGTACCGGTATTAATATGTTCAGATAATATTCAATAAAGCCTCAAACAGCGCAAGTTAAATAGTTGAAGCCAGCCAATCTGATCAAGTCATGATTGATTTCTAACAAGCTGTCCGCCACCATGAGGCATGCAGATCGTTCCCACAGGAATTGTTCATTTATCATCACTTACTTCTAATGGTCATTTCGCCATTCATTGAGAAACTCTGTCGATTCTACAATGTCTAATGGCGGTGATATGCAAACTAATGGTATACTATCGCTATAAATGAGGCCAAAAGATATTTCATATATGTATTGCCTAATTACCCTAGGTTGCGAACCGTATTCTTATGCTATGTGACTTCACTGTAGTATTGATAATAAACACCATGAAGTCAGGAAGCTTATAATCGAAATACAGAATATGTCTATGACTTCAGTATGCGGAGCTGCCCTTGTTTTGTTTGACGCTGATCTGTTGATCTGTGCTTGTACCTTATTATACACTGTTTGCAGGGTAATATTGTACCTTATTATACACTGTTTGCAGGGTAACTTTGAAATTCAACATTGTCACCCTAGATTTGAATTTTACCGTAGAAATCGACCATAGAGGTCCACGTCCCCATCAGCAGCACCAGTTATGGTGCATTGAGGCTGATGAAAAAAATGGCAAAAAGTGATTCATTCAAATAATAACACCACAGGTGCTACACTTGTGACTCATTTAATTTGGCTCGTATAAGAATGTTCCTGTGTATGGTTCACATCAGGCTCTTAAATGTGTGACTGAATGAAGGGAAAATGTCCATATGTCAAACATGTAAGCTACATATGAAACACACAAATTGCTATTTGCGATATCCTCTATGGGTCACCATGCTATTTTGGACGTGTAGCATGTATCTCACTGCGTACATGTATCTCAGTTGGTCAGATGACATCCTCGAGATTTCTCTGGAACACTTATAACCAGAGGCCCGTCAAGCAAAAGGCTCACCTGCATGTCCGAGACCATCCTGTCCCAGACCACCACACACATGCACCACCCATGTCCTTTTCCATATCAAAAGGTTGAGGAAAGTAGGGCCTACTACTAGACGGTTCGAGGCAAAATTATGTCCACCCGCTCCAGACTATCTGGTGGCATTATGCCCCCCCCCCCCACCCCCACCAAACTGTTCTGAAACTTTCTGACTTCTCCGCAAATATTATTGGCGTCATTTTGAGACTATATGCATAACCTTGGGTACGGTACAAAAGATCTTAGCACAAAATTGACGTCCGCTAGGCTTCCTGATATAGTCGTGTTTCCGATCATTTTCTTTTCGCATTTTCTCGCCTAAAATGTCATCAGCGTAATTTATTCTGTGAAAACTAGTTATTCTCTAGTTTTTTAGAAGAAACATCGACGAACTGAAAAAATGGAAAATCGGTCCAAAATATAGGCGAACAATGGCTTCCAAAAAGATGACCTCACTCTGACATCATTATGGCGGCCTTCTTGTATTTGTTTTACACACGTAAGTTCCCCATCGGTGAAAACATTGTGACCGGAGCGGTGTGGTACCGTAACGGTGACTACGTCGTCACCATAACGGTGCCGTAGCGGTACCGGAGCGGACACACATCCACCGACGGACCGCTCCGGTACCGCCATGCACGGTACTGTTACGGTGAAGACGTAGTCACCGCTACGGTAACATACCGCTCCGGTCGCAATGTTTTCACCGGCGGGGTACTTACGTGTGTACACTTTCATGTAGGGCTTAAGCCAAATAGATAGTATGGAATTTTTAGGATCTGATCCTCTAAACAGAAGGATAACGAAAATAATCCCCCCTCCTCCACCCCAACCTCAGGCTGAGACACCCCAAATCGCCCAGGCCTGGAAGGGTTAATTAGTTTCTGTCCTGTGTCCTTTACTCTCTGAACAATGCTGAAGGAATGGCTTGGAACCGATGTGCCCTTCCGCAGTTGTCACCGACGTTTCCGCGATAGGGATTGTCGTGGTGCTAATATATACGCCGTACCGACCATGGCCGTCTGGCTAACATAGAACTCAGTATTCCGATAATTCGCCCAGAACGATGTTCGTTCACTGAGAGGTTCTACTTTGCCGGTAACAAGGTCAAGAGATGTGGCTCTTTTTCGACTGTTCAGATTCTAAGTTATGTCCAATCGAACTCATTGTTGTCGGCCAGTTCGCACGGGGTTGAGATTAACAAACTGAGGAGATGACAAACACCAGAACCGGCAAACACGAGACGGACTTGCCAATTGCGAATTAAATAAGTGGTCCGGCTCTTTATTCACTCAGAAACCCTAGACATGATATACTGACGGGCGATCAGGAAGCAAAGGGCGAAACTGGAAAATCTCAGAGCAAGAACCGTTCCTGTGATACGGTCAATACCTAACGATGACTACTTGCTTATCGGCGATGAGCTCGGTCAGTGGAATACCGCTTGCTTCCGTTTACTCCGTTTACATGTTCTGCTCCCATATCCTATCCCCCTGTAACAGTATGATTATAGTTGCGTGACAACTGCGGATGTATTAATTCGGATGATCAATGGGAATTCGATAGCTGAAACATATACGATATCCAGGATGGTTATTATTATATTAGAGTGATACTGACATTATTATGTTCTCATGAACTTTGAGGTTCGAGATTTTTGTGCAATCAGTGTCATTGGCTCTACCTTTGAAAGGTCTTCCTAAAAGATAGAATAAGGTAAGTACATTTTATTTCACATTATCATCATTAGATGGGAAAGCACTCAATTTAATTATAGATAGATATTTATTTTATAATAGACGTTTAATGAAATTGTTTGATCGACCAGGTGCTGCAGTATTTTTACGTATCACGTTAAAGACACTGCACTCACAGAAAACAGTTTTCCAGGGAATATATGGTTGAGTCATCCATCCAAAAGAGTTCTTCGGCTCTTTTCTTTCAAAGAAAAGGTTCAGTATAGAACCCCATTTGTGCTTTTTTAATGAACCAAAGGGGAACTCCAAAGATGTTTTACATAGAACCATATGTGTTGACAGACACATGATAAAGCCGAACCATAGAACCGTATGTGCTAACAGATAGATGGTAAAGCCGAACCATAAAACCATCATGTGCTGACAGACAGATGGTAAAGCCGAACCATATAGCCATCATGTGATAATATGTAGGTGGTAAAGCCGACATAGAACCATATGTGCTGAAAGATAGATGGTAAAGCCGAACCATAGAACCATATGTGCTGAAAGATAGATGGTAAAGCCGAATCATAGAACCATCACGTGCTAATATATAGGTGGTAAAGCCGAACCATAGAACTATATGTGCTGACAGATAGATGGTAAAGTCAAACCATAGAACCATACGCGCGGACAGATATATGGTGAAGCCGAACCATAGAACCATCATGTGCTAATATATAGGTGGTAAGGCTAAACCATAGAACTATTACGTTCTGATATATCGGAGGTAAAGCCGAACCATATAACTATATGTGCTGACTGATAGACAGTAAAGCCGAACCATAGGTGCGGACAGATAGATGGTGAAACCGAACCATAGAACCATTATGTGCTGATATATAGGTGGTAAAGCCGAATAATAGAACCATATGTTCTGACAGGAAGGTGGTAAAGCCGAAACTTAGAACCATATGTTCTGACAGATAGGTTTTAAAGCCGAACCATAGAACCATATGTTCTGACAGATAGGTTTTAAAGCCGAACCATAGAATCATATATGCTGACAGATAGATGGTGAGACCGATCCTTAGAACCATCATGTGATGATACATATAGGTGGTAAAGCCGAAACATAGAACCATATGTGGTGACAGATAGGTGGTAAAGTCGAACCAAGGAACCATTATGTGCTGATATGTAGGTGGCAAAGCCGAACCATAGAACCATTATGTTCTGATATACAGGTGATAAAGCCGAAACATAGAACCATATGTGGTGACAGATAGGCGGCAAGCCGAACCATAGAACCAGTATATGCTGATATATAGGTGGTAAAGCCGAACCATAGAACCAATATGTGCTGATATATAGGTAGCAAAGCCGAACCATAGAACCATATCTGCCGACAGATAGGTGGTAAAGTCGAACCAAGGAACCATTATGTTCTGATATATAGGTGGTAAAGCCGAAACATAGAGCCATATGTGATGACAGATAGGTGGCAAGCCGAACCATAGAACCATTATGTGCTGATATATAGGTGGTAAAGCCGAACCATAGAACCATTATGTGCTGATATATAGGTGGTAAAGTCGAACCATAGAACCATTATGTGCTGATATATAGGTAGCAAAGCCGAACCATAGAACCATATCTGCCGACAGATAGGTGGTCAAGCCGAATCATAGAACCATTTTGTTCTGATATATAGGCGGTAAAGCCGAAACATAGAACCATATGCACTGGCAGATAGGCGGCAAGCCGAACCATAGAACCATTATGTTGTGATATATAGGTGGCAAGCCGAACCATAGAACCATTATGTTGTGATATATAGGTGGCAAGCCGAACCATAGAACCATTATGTTGTGATATATAGGTGATAAAACCGAACCATAGAACCAACATGTGGTGATATATAGGAGGAAATCCGAACCATAGAACCATATGCACTGACAGATAGGTGGTAAAGACGAACCATAGAGACATATGCACTGACAGATAGGCAGCAAAAGCTGAACCATAGAACCATATGTGCCGACAGATAGGCGGTAAAGACGAACCATAGAACCATATGTGCCGACGTTAAAGCTGAACCATAGAACCATATGTGCTGATAAATAGGGGGCAAAGCCGAACCATAGAACCATATGTTCCGAGAGATAGGCGGTGAAGACGAACCATAGAACCATAGGTGCCGAAAGATAGGCGGTAAAGCCCAACCATAGAACAATATGCACTGACAGACAGGAGACAAAGCCGAAACATAGAACCATATGTGCCTAAAGATAGGCGGTAAAGCCGAACCACAAAACCATATGCATTGAAAGATAGGTGATAAAACCGAACAAAAGAACCATATGTGCTTACAGATAGACGGTAAAGCCGAACCATATAGAACCATATGTGCTGACAGATAGGCGGTAAAGCCGAACCATAGAATCATATGTGCTGACAGATAGGCGGTAAAGACGAACCATATAACCATTCCAGATTGGTGCAGCCAGTGCAATAGTGCACTAGAAGAACTGTTCGTGAATGATGTTAGCCTTGCAACAATTCGAGAATGGGTATTTTGCACCTATTTTTTTAATAAATTATGTTCTACATAGCACCTATTTATATAGTGCTAACTTCGTAAAACCTTATATTTCATGCAATAAATCTTTGGAAATTTCTGTCATGTTTATTTCGATCACTTTGCCGGATTTAGTGTTCTCCGTACACGACTTTCAGTGGATTTCGTTTAATTGGCTAACCTGTACATGTTCGTCATGGAAAGCAATGGTGTTTGTCAATTTCCTGAAAATTCATGTTTTGTTAATGCGTTTTTCTTTCTTGAGTGAGTATTGACATTGATCGAATATGTAACTGAAAGTCTTGCACCTGTTGTTTGTACATTGTCTGCTGAAGAACCTCAGTGGAAACGCAGGCGTGGTTGGTTAAGTGGCAAGGTTTCCAGAAAATCGGATTTACCAAATGTTCTCAGCCCTTGTCAGTCTTTTGGTGATTTCTTCGCAGTGGATTGGATCGAGCATGGTCATGAAAATTCACCCACTTGTCAATCTGGACGCGAGGAAGATATTGAAAGAAAAAATATATACTATGAAATTTATTTATTTTGCACGTTCTTTCAGTCAATAGGCCTGTCAATGGTGCTTAACCGCTAGGAGCCCAAACACGTTGCCGAACTGATCTACAAGTGTGAAACAATAGTACTGGACCACTATTGTCCCCTTGTTGTACGTACAGGTGAAAATATTAATCAAAACACTTCAATATTCATTTTTGACTTCATTTCTGTTGAGTTGACTTTATATCGGGTTTGCACCACTTCAGTTGTTTTAACACTTGTAGATCACGCTTTGTTCGAGCTTCTGATACTTAACTGGGTTACTAAAATAACGAACAAAAGAATGTAAATATCTTCTTTCAATATGTCCTTATGTCTAGATTGACAAGTTGGTAAATTTTCTTAACGGTAGTACTCCAAGCCACTCCAAGAAATCACCAAAAGAGTGAATCGGGGTGGGAAAATTTGCCTGGTCAAATTTTCTTGTAACCTTCTCCTGAAATAGAGCATTGTTTCGATTGCTTTTTTACCGCGTATTTGACAGGGCCACTCGACTTCACTCGAGTTAATTTAGATACCACAATGTCGTTCGGCTGGGCCGTGACAACATTATAGAGGACACATGACCAAATTTCCGTCAACCAGTTTTCATGTGACCGTGTGAACATGTGAACACAGGTTTTCTACATATTCTCCCAGTGTCCCGTTTCTTCGATCGTGTTTACAAGTAACACATTTTATTTGCTGGCAGAATTCGGTCATATCCGTCTATAATCTATAGAATGATATCGCCGCCTTTCGCAGCCGGAACTACTTTTCATATGGCCTGTTACATTTCAAATCTGGCGCATTCTGCACAACACCTTTGCTACCTCATATTTTTAATCAGTTCACGCGGTGCAAAGGAAAGATCGACTGTGCAATGCACTTGCGCAGTTCCGTTCTTACACATCCCGGTTTATTTTCCATGACGACCTGTACATAGAAACAATTTTTTCCAGTTGTTCATGTTATATTTTGGGACAGATGAAATTTTGCAGTAATTCCCAGTGCACACGAGTCAGTTTACGTAAAACATCGTGAGTTTGTCAATGATAATTTGATCGTGCCTGATGGGGCCCAAGTCAGGGAGCTTGATAATTGAGTTTAAAATGGTTGGAGCTCCGAAGAAAAGATGGCCTCACTATATATGGGGGTACTTAGCTGTTCATATTAAAAATTCAAAAGGGTTGAGATTATTATGCAGGTTCGATGACAGCTTTTGATAATTTTATGTTTTGGGATCTTGCTATTTGATACTCGTTTGAATCCAAGATGGTAGCCTTGATAACGTCATCTTTTTGGAAGCCATTTTGCCTAGTTTGACCTATTTTGCGAAATTTTCTTTCAAAAACTAATTAATATCATAATGAATAATTAGTTCTGGCAAACTAAGTTACTTTATACCATATTAGGCAAGAAAAAAGCGAAATAATATACAGAAAAGACCGAAAAGACGACTTTCTGAGGACATCCGCCATTTTGAATTTTCCCATGATCCTTTGCACATAGGGTTATGCAAATAGTCTCAAAACTAATAGCAAACCTGATTAATATTGTAGACTGTCTTACTCGTATTCAATCACCATCCATGCACATTTCGATAACTGTTGGAATCAGCTTATTTTGGTTCCCGTCCATCTACTGATCCTTCCATGTTCGACATTTTGGAAGCAGTTCAGGTGCATCTGTGAACTCTTACGTGAGCGAAATAGTTTTTAGAGAGTTTAAGACCAACGGACTTCCAAGAACAGAACTTTGGTTGCAGACTTCAGGCCTGAAAAACATCTCTGCGAGTCCACTGTGTTGAAATTCCTCGGCACGTGTTTTGACAGCGACAGCCATATCTGATAAACAGTGCTCGTGTTAAACAGTGGTGCCCGCGTCACAGCATGTACATGTATCATGTCGCATGTCGCCGTGAAATCTTAACGACATTTTTAACGCGCGACAAACTTAGAACCAGGGTTCTATTTCAATGCGGTTTGACTGCCACACGCGGTCGTGTCACATGCTGTGTAGAAGTCGTTTGCTGCATGTCGTGACGCCGACTGTGGAAATGGGACTTAAAATTAACATTGACATTGATGAAAACCCTTAAAAATTGACATTGACGGAAACTTTATAAAAAAAATCAGTAAATCCAAGACAACCATGATGACGTCACGTGCAATGACGGTAGCGTCGTATTCTAAGAAGGCATTAGCCTATTAGCGCCTTTTTATTTGTGCAATTTTCAACTGGTACTAAATTATTATCTCCCGAGCAGAGTGCGTATACCTATTCCAATAGTAAGAACTGAAGCAAGCGTTTCAGCTCTCAAGTTTTCTTCTTGTAAGCGAACAAGGGTAAAGTTCAGTAATAAAGACAATTCGCATCCTTTAGCCAGGTAGGGCTATATGGCGTCAAATGTCACTGGTGAATACTGTTGGGTAATCTGATTAATTTGCAATACTGTGCTCTGTGATTCAAATATCCTAAATAATGAATTATGCATAAATTATTCTTGAGAATGTGAATCAAATATAGAGAATTGTATAGGATGGTTTTGTGCTGTACAGACAGTACCGGTATTAATATGTTCAGATAATATTCAATAAAGCCTCAAAGCAAACAGCGCAAGTTAAATAATTGAGGCCAGCCAATCTGATCAAGTCATGATTGATTTCTAACAAGCTGTCCGCCACCATGAGGCATGCAGGTCGTTCCCACTGGAATTGTTCATTTATCATCACTTATTTCTAATGGTCATTTCGCCATTCATTGAGAAACTGTCGATTCTACAATGTCTAATAGCGGTGATATGCAAATTAATGGAATACTATCGCTATAAATGATCCCTTATTATACACTGTTTGCAAGGTAACATTGTACCTTATTACATACTGTTTGCAGTGTAACTTTGTACCTTATTATACACTGTTTGCAGGGTAACTTTGAAATTCAATATTTCCACCCTAGATTTGAATTTTACCGTCAAAATCGACCTTTGAGGTCCACGTCCCCCATCAGCAGCGCTTGTTATGCTAGATTGAGGCTGATGAAAGAATATTAACATTCAAATCATAGCACCACAGGTGCTACAATTGTGACAATTTGGCTCGTATAAGATTGTTTCAGTGCATAGCTCACATACGGTTCGAGCCCAGTTGGTCCATGTGTGAAAGTTTGTCAGTTACTTGCCGAAGGGCGGTGGTTCTCTCCGGGAACTCCGGCTTCCTCCACCAACCAAACTGACTGTCACCATATGAGTGAAACAAACTTAAGTGTGGCATTAAGCCAAATTCCCTCCCTCCCTCCCTCTCATGTGTTGCTGAATGTAGGGATAATGTCCATGTGTCACATATGTGACCTACATATGAAACACACATAGTGCTATTTGTGATGTCCCCTATAAGTCACCGTACTACACAGAAAAAACAATCCTTAAAAATTTAGGGAATATTTCTCGACTATTACACCAGCGGAATATTCCTCGATATAACTAAGGAATATTACTTACCATGTTAAGGAATTTCCTTAACCCTATCTGGCCTGGGCTTTTTGGGGCATGTTCTAGCCTGGGGGGGGGGGGGAATGCCCCCGGCTGAAACTTACCACACTATACCCTTGGGTCTATTTTTGCAAGAAAATGTAAAAAAAAATCCAAGATGGTCGCTGTGATGACGTCATTTTCAAAAACGACATTTTTTTTAAATCGATTTTTCGGTCAGATTTTCCGATTTTTTTATTTATGCAATTTCTCCGCAAAAACTGCATGATAAATTAGTAAAAATTAATGTTATGTCAAATAAAATAGTTTTTGCCCACTTTTCATCGCGGAAAATCAGAAATTTTGAAGAAATATGACGAAAACATCACTTTTCTGGTACCCCACGTGGACGACGTCTTGAATTTACCCATGATCCTCTGCTCGGGGGGTCATGCAAATAAGCTCAAAATGACCCCAATATGATAAACTATAAATTTACGGAGTTTCAGCTCTCCATTTTTTGTCGTTCCGGAGATAGCGCAGAAAGTTTGGTAGGGTGCCATTTTGCCCCCCGCCCCTGGCCCCCCCCTCTGCTAAATGTGTAGCATGTATCTCATTGTGTATCTCAGTGGGCCAGATGACATCCTCTAGATTTCTCTCGAACATTTATAACCAGAGACCCGTCAAGCAGTCACCTATAATTGATAGCATTCATTATGGTTATACCCAGATGATGAATTGACTATAATCATTATTGGATGTTCTACATTTATTCCTATCCTTCAAATAATTGTATCATGTTTGGAGTAGAGAGACCTGCCGATGAGAAAGGAAAACAATATGTCCTTTCACATATGTTCATGTCTAGAAGAATTTGATATATCAGCTAGCATTCTTTCCTGCGGGACATTCTTTTTTATCAAATCAACAGGTATATATATATAGGTAAACGATATTGTTATATTTATTATTAACTACGAATCTCTTCAGTTTGTCAGGTACAAAAGGCTTATCTGAATGTCGGAGATCATCCTGTTCCAGATCACCACCACACACATGCATCACCCATTCCATATCAAAGGGTTGGGAAAATTAGGGTCTACCAGTACTAGACGGTTCGAGACAAATTTATGTCCACCCGCTCCCGAGTCTGGTTTAAACCTATCTGGCCTGGGGGCGGGGTGGTGGCATTACGTCCTCCCCCCCCCCCCCCCCCGCCCCACTACCAAACTGTTCTGAAACTTTCTCACGTTTCCGCAAAAATTATCGGCGTCGTTTTGAGACTATATGCGTAACCTTAGGTACGGTACAAACGAGCTTAGCAAAAAATTGGCATCCGCTAGGCTTCCTGATATATTTCGCTTCCATTTTTCGCATTTTCTCACCTAAAATGTCAGGAGAGTAACTTATTCTGTGAGAACTAGGTATTCTCTAGTTCTAGGTATTCTCTAGTTTTTTTAGAAGAAACATCGGAGTACTAAAAAATCGGAAAATCGGTCTAAAAAATAGGCGAACAATAGCTTATAAAAAGACTTCACTCTGACATAATCATGGCGGTCTTCTTGTGTTTGTTTCACACTTTCACATATGGCATGAGTCAAATAGATAGTGAGGAATTTTTAGGTTTTGATCCTCTAAACAAAAGGATAACGAAAATAATCCCCCTCTCCACCCCCACCTCATGCTGAGACACCCCAAATCGCCCAGTCGGGAAGGGTTAGTCAGTTTCTGTCCTGTATCCTTCACTCTCTGAATAATGCTGAAGGATTGGCTTGGAACCGATGTGCCCTTCTGCAGTTGTCATCGACGTTTCCGCGATCGCGATTATCGTGGTGCTTACTACATTTTCACGCCGTACCGACCATGGCCGTCTGGCTAACAGAGAACTCAGTATTCCGATAATTCGCCCAGAACGATATTCGTTCACTGAGAGGTTCTACTTTGTCGGTAACAAGGTCAAGAGATGTGGCTCTTTTTTCGACTGTTCAGATTCTAAGTTATGTCCATTCGAACTCATTGTTATCGGCCAGTTTGCACGGGGTTGAGATTAACAAACTGTACATCTATCGAGGAGATGACAAACACCAGAACCGGCAAACACGAGACGGACTGCCAAATGCGAATTTAATAAGTGGTCCGGTTCTTTATTCACTCAGAATCCCTAGACAAGATATACTGACGGACGATCAGGAAGCAAAGGATGAAACTGGAAAATCTCAGAGCGAGAACCGTTCCTGTGATATGGTCAGTACCTAACGATAACTACTTGTTTATCGGCGATGAGCTCGGTCAGTGGTAGCGCTCCCATATCCTATCCCCCTATAACAGTATGGTTATAGTTGCGTGACAACTGCGGATGTATTAATTCAGATGATCAATGGGAATTCGATAGCTGAAACATATACGATATCCAGGATTCTTATTATTATATTAGAGTGATACTGACATTATTATGTTATCATGAACTTTGAGGTTCGAGATTTTTGTGCAATTAATGTCATTGGATCTACGTTTGAAATATCTTCATGAAAGATAGAATAAGGTAAGTACAATTTATTTCACATTCTCATCATTAGATGGGAAAGTACTCATTTGAATTATAGATAGAGATTTAGTTTGTAATAGACGTTTAATGAAATTGTTTGATCGACTAGGTGCTGCAGTATTTTTACGTATCACGTTAAAGACAATACACTCACAGAAAACAGTTTTCCAGGGAATATATGGTTGAATCATGGGTTCTTCGGCTCTTTTCTTCAACGAGAAGGTTCAATATAGAACCCCATTTGTTGTTCTTTAATGAACCAAAGGGGAACTCCAAAGATGTTTTACATAGAACCATATGTGCTGACAGACACATGATAAAGCCGAACCATAGAATCATATGTGCTAACAGATAGATGGTAAATCCGAACCATAGAACCATATGTGCTAACAGATAGATGGTAAAGCCGAACCATAGAACCATCATGTGCTAACAGACAGATAGTAAAGCCGAACGATAGAGCAATCATGTGATAATATATAGGTGATAAAGCCGACATAGAACCATATGTGCTGACAGATAGATGGTAAAGCCGAACCATAGATCCATCACGTGCTAATATATAGGTGGTAAAACCGAACCATAGAACTATATGTGCTTACAGATAGATGGTAAAGCCAAACCATATGACCATATGCGCGAAAAGATAGATGGTGAAGCCGAACCATAGAACAATCATGTGCTAATATATAGGTGGTAAGGCTAAACCATAGAGCTATTATGTTCTGATGTATAGGTGGTAAAGCCGAACCATATAGCCACATGTGCTGACAGATAGACGGTAAAGCCGAACCTTAGAACCATAGCTGCTGACAGATAGATGGTGAAACCAAAACATAGAACCATCATATGCTGATATATAGGTGGGAAAGCCGAACCATAGAACCATTATGTGCTGATATATAGGTGGTAAAGCCGAAACTTAGAACCATATGTTCTGACAGATAGGTTTTAAAGCCGAACCATAGAATCATATGTGCTGACAGATAGATGGTGAGACCGAACCTTAGAACCATAGCTGCTGACAGATAGATGGTGAGATCGAATCATAGAACCATCATGTTGTGATATATAGGTGGCAAAGCCGAACCATAGAACCATTATGTTGTGATATATAGGTGGTAAAGCCGAATAATAGAACCATTATGTTGTGATATACAGGTGATAAAGCCGAACCATAGAACCATATGTTCTGACAGATAGGTTTTAAAGCCGAACCATAGAATCATATGTGCTGACAGATAGATAGTGAGACCGAACCTTAGAACCATCATGTGCTGATACATATAGATGGTAAAGCCGAACCATTGAACCATACGTGCTGACAGATAGGCGGTAAAGTCGAACAATAAAACCATTATGTGCTGATATATAGAAGGTAATGCCGAACCATGGAATCAATATGTACTGACGGATAGATGGCAAAACCGAACCATAGAACCACTATATGCTGATATATAAGTGGTAAAGCCGAAACATTGAACCAGATGTGCTGATATATAGGTGGTAATGCCGAACCATTGAACCATACGTGCTGATATATAGGTGGTAATGCCGAACCATGGAATCAATATGTATTGACGGATAGATGGCAAAACCGAACCATAGAACCACTTTTTGCTAATATATCAGTGGTAAAGCCGAAACATTGAACCAGATGTGCTGACAGATAGGCGGTAAAGTCGAACCATTCAACCATACGTGCTGACAGATAGGCGGTAAAGTCGAACAATAAAACCATTATGTGCTGATATATAGAAGGTAATGCCGAACCATGGAATCAATATGTACTGACGGATAGATGGCAAAACCGAACCATAGAACCACTATATGCTGATATATAAGTGATAAAGCCGAAACATTGAACCAGATGCGCTGATATATAGGTGGTAATGCCGAACCATTGAATCATACGTGCTGATATATAGGTGGTAATGCCGAACCATGGAATCAATATGTACTGACGGATAGATGGCAAAACCGAACCATAGAGCCACTATATGCTGATATATAAGTGGTAAAGCCGAAACATTGAACCAGATGTGCTGACAGATAGGCGGTAAAGTCGAACCATTGAACCATACGTGCTGACAGATAGGCGCTAAAGTCGAACAATAAAACCATTATGTGCTGATGTATAGAATGTGAAGCCAAACCACAGAACCATAATGTGCTGACAGATAGGCGCTAAAGTCGAACAATAAAACCATTGTGTGCTGATGTATAGAATGTGAAGCCAAACCACAGAACCATAATGTGCTGATAGATAGGTGGTAAAGCCGAACCATAGAACCAATATGTACTGACAGATAGATGGCAAAACCGAACCATAGAACCATTATATGCTGATATATAGGTGGTAAAGCCGAAACATTGAATCATATGCACTGACAGATAGGTGGTAAAGCCGAACCATTGAACCATACGTGCTGACAGATAGGCGGTACAGTCGAACAATAAAACCATTATGTGCTGATGTATAGCAGGTGAAGCCAAACCATAGAACCATGATGTGCTGATATATAGGTGGTAAAGCCGAACCATAGAACCAATATGTACTGACAGATAAGAGGTAAAGTCGAACCATAGAAACATTATGTGCTGATATATAGGTGGTAAAGCCGAAACATTGAACCATATGTCCTGACAGATAGTCGGTAAAGTCGAACCATAAAAACATTATGTGCTGATATATAGGTGGAAAAGCCTAACCATAGAAACATTATGTGCTGACAGATAGATGTCGAAACCGAACCATAGAACTATTATGTGCTGATATATAGGTGGTAAAACCGAGCCATTGAACCATATGTGCTGACAAATAAGAGGTAAAGTCGAACCATAGAACCATTATGTGCTGATATATAGGTGGCAAAGCCGAACCATTGAATCATATGGGCTGACAGATAGGTGGTAAAGACGAACCATAGAACCATTATGTCCGATATATAGGTGGTAAAGCCGAATAATAGAACCATTATGTTGTGATATACAGGTGATAAAGCCGAACCATAGAACCATTATGTGCTGACAGATAGGTGGTAAAGCCGAAACTTAGAACCATATGTTCTGATATATAGGTGGCAAAGCCGAATCATAGAACCATATGTAGCGACAGATAGGTGGTAAAGTCGAACCACAGAATCATTATGTGCTGATATGTAGGTGGCAAAGCCGAACCATAGAACCATTAATTTCTGATATATAGGTGGTCAAGCCGAATCATAGAACCATTATGTGGTGATATATAGGTGGTAAAGCCGAACCATAGAACCATTATGTGCTGATATATAGGTGGTAAAACCGAACCATAGAACCATCATGTGCTGATAGACAGGTAGTAAATCCGAACCATAGAACCATATGCGCTGACAGATAGGCGGTAAAGTCAACCCATAGAACCATTATGTGCCGACATATAGGTGGTAAAGACGAAGAATAGAACCATATGCACTGACAGATAGGCAGTAAAGCCGAACCATAGAACCATTATGTGCTGACAGATAGGTGGTAAAGTTGAAACTTAGAACCATATGTTCTGATATATAGGTGGCAAAGCCGAACCATAGAACCATATGTAGCGACAGATAGGTGGTAAAGTCGAACCACAGAACCATTATGTGCTGATATGTAGGTGGCAAAGCCGAACCATAGAACCATTAATTTCTGATATATAGGTGGTAAAGCCGAAACATAGAACCATATGTGGTGACAGATAGGTGGTCAAGCCGAATCATAGAACCATTATGTTGTGATATATAGGTGGTAAAGCCGAACCATAGAACAATCATGTGCTGATATTTAGGTGGTAAAGTCGAACCATAGAACCAATATGTGCTGATATATAGGTGGTAAAGCCGAATAATAGAACCATTATGTTGTGATATACAGGTGATAAAGCCGAACCATAGAACCATATGTTCTGACAGATAGGTTTTAAAGCCGAACCATAGAATCATATATGCTGACAGATAGATGGTGAGACCGAACCTTAGAACCATCATGTGATGATACATATAGGTGGTAAAGCCGACCCATTGAAGCATACGTTCTGATATATAGATGGTAAAGACGAACCATAGAACCATTATGTCCGATATATAGGTGGTAAAACCGAATCATAGAACCATTATGTTGTGATATATAGGTGGTAAAGCCGAATAATAGAACCATTATGTTGTGATATACAGATGATAAAGCCGAACCATAGAACCATTATGTGCTGACAGATAGGTGGTAAAGCCGAAACTTAGAAACATATGTTCTGATATATAGGTGGCAAAGCCGAACCATAGAACCATATGTAGCGACAGATATGTGGTAAAGTCGAACCACAGAACCATTATGTGCTGATATGTAGGTGGCAAAGCCGAACCATAGCACCATTAATTTCTGATATATAGGTGGTCAAGCCGAATCATAGAACCATTATGTGGTGATATATAGGTGGTCAAGCCGAACCATAGAACCATTATGTGCTGATATATAGGTGGTAAAACCGAACCATAGAACCATCATGTGCTGATAGATAGGTAGTAAATCCGAACCATAGAACCATATGTACTGACAGATAGGCGGTAAAGTCAACCCATAGAACCATTATGTGCCGACATATAGGTGGTAAAGACGAACAATAGAACCATATGCACTGACAGATAGGCAGTAAAGCCGAACCATAGAACCATTATGTGCTGACAGATAGGTGGTAAAGCCGAAACTTAGACCCATATGTTCTGATATATAGGTGGCCAAGCCGAACCATAGAACCATATGTAGCGACAGATAGGTGGTAAAGTCGAACCACAGAACCATTATGTGCTGATATGTATGTGGCAAAGCCGAACCATAGAACCATATGTGGTGACAGATAGGTGGTCAAGCCGAATCATAGAACCATTATGTTGTGATATATAGGTGGTAAAGCCGAACCATAGAACAATCATGTGCTGATATTTAGGTGGTAAAGCCGAACCATAGAACCAATATGTGCTGATATATAGGTGGTAAAGCCGAATAATAGAACCATTATGTTGTGATATACAGGTGATAAAGCCGAACCATAGAACCATATGTTCTGACAGATAGGTTTTAAAGCCGAACCATAGAATCATATATGCTGACAGATAGATGGTGAGACAGAACATTTGAACCATCATGTGATGATACATATAGGTGGTAAAGCCGAACCATTGAACCATACGTGCTGACACATAGGCGGTAAAGTCGAACAATAAAACCATTATGTGCTGATGTATAGAACGTGAAGCCAAACCATAGAACCATGATGTGCTGATATATAGGTGGTAAAGCCGAACCATAGAACCAATATGTACTGACAGATAGATGGCAAAACCGAACCATAGAACCATTATATGCTGATATATAGGTGGTAAAGCCGGAACATTGAACCATATGTCCTGACAGGTAGTCGGTAAAGTCGAACCATAGAAACATTATG